>JARFNW010127682.1:0-11862 GCA_031763155.1 Dirona albolineata | reverse complement strand
GACCTGAATATTATTTACATTATCTAAATGACCTGAATATTATTTACATTATCTAAATGACCTGAATATTATTTACATTATCTAAATGACCTGAATATTATTTACATTATCTAAATGACCTGAATATTATTTACATTATCTAAATGACCTGAATATTATTTACAATCTAAATGACCGGAATATTATTTACATTATCTAAATGACCTGAATATTATTTACATTATCTAAATGACCTGTGAATATTATTTACATCATCTAAATGACCTGAATATTATTTACATATTATATATCTATAGATCTAAATCTATCTACATATATATAGATATAGTTATAGAGTGAATGGCGGTATATTGAGAGCAGAACAAGGGAGGTTACAAATTAGACTACATGACTGAAATTATAGTTGGCTCCCCTTGTCCTTTTTGTAGACAAAGAACAAAACCATGTCATGTGAATATTTACTATTTAAAAAAAAGAAAAAAAAAGGCATTCATTCTTTACTCACCCACAACCAAAAAGGCATTCATTCTGTACTCACCCACAACCAAAAAGGCATTCATTCTGTACTCACCCACAACCAAAAAAAGGCATTCATTCTGTACTCACCCACAACCAAAAAAAGGCATTCATTCTGTACTCACCCACAACCAAATTCTGGGCTCCAACAGTTATTGCGGCCATTGCTCCTGTATCTAATGTGTCAGACCTTTGCACCCCAGTCATTCTAGGAAAGGACTGATTTGCTTCAAAGGATTCTAATTTACACTGCAGAGAGTCATCTCTCAAGTTTGAAGGTGAAGTCGGCTTCTGTAAAGATTTGTATGGCGGGGGCAGCGGGAGAGATCTGTTCAAATTGGCTCCTTCTTTATCAATGCAAAGCTGGCGGAATTGTTTACGTAGTTGTATTTGAGGATTCAACTCGTCTCCTTCTTCTCCCCTCGCTGCTGATGACGACAATACACTCTGTCCGATCTTGCTCTCCTCACAACTCGCCTCCATTTTCAATCTCTGTGTAGACCTGTCATTTTCCACGCAGGTGTCACATGAGTCATGTTTCTCTTTACTGGAGTCTTTGCTCTTACTCAGCTCCAGCGACATTTCCTCAGTAGCGTCACTGTTGTTGAGAAAATTTGATTTAGAACCCTGTTTCCTTGATGGTTTCTGTGGCGCTTTGGAGTCTGGTTTACTACTGGTCGTCTTCACAGATGAATCAAACGTCGCTGAAGGGAGTATGGCAGGGGCACCCCAAACTATGGGAGGGGCGACTGGACGAAACTCGTCAGAGATTCCAACTCTACCCTCTTTTTCATTTTCAACCTTGTTGGCACCCCTGTCACAATTTGGATCGCTGATTTCCAGATTCCTTCCTTCCTTCGTTTGGCGAGGCAAAACTGACGCATGATTTTTATCACACTTCATACCGTCGCCATCGTTCATGTGATCCTTTCCGTGACCAGCAATCATTTCATTTACATCATTAAGGTCGTCACCAACATCTTCATCGTTATTCAGTTTAATCATTTCCTTCTTTTGAATATTCTCAATAATATTCTGTGAGTGTGAGCCCTGTAACCGCTGTTTGTCCGTTTTTCTTGTTGTCCCCATCAGTGGAAACTTTTGGGGTGTGTCTGGACAGTTATGTATCGCCTCTAGTTGCTGGGGTGGGTCTGGACAGTTATGTATCGCCTCTAGTTGCTGGGGTGTGTCCGGACAGTTATGTATCGCCTCTAGTTGCTGGGACTTGGCCACAACTTCTCGTTTTTTATGGTTTGGAGGAAACGTTTTCAATTTCACGGCTTTGCGTCCTCTTTTACTGAAGTCTTCAGAAGCGACAGGAACTTGAAGAGAAGCGTTGGGTCCTCGACCTAAATCTTTAGCAAGGAAACAAAAAGACTGTGATTCTTTGCTTGTGGGTGAGTCAAATTGAGACTTTTCATTTCTAATATTATTTCTTTTCAGTATCAAATCCTCACTCCTTTCTTCTGGATTAATATTAATACAATTTATTTCAGAATTATCCAAATCAGCAAAAATAGGACTTGCATGTTGCTTTGCCACGGTCGTGTCTTCCTCAGGAGGTGATGGTGATCGAGATTTCTTTTCAATACTGGCTGCAATAACTGCACTCTCATTCCTCTTGGACTCTGACCAGTTTCTGTCACTAAACGACTTTTGATTGGAAATATCTTTCAAACTGGACATGATTTGTTCTGGAGGGGGGGATAGTGATGAAAGGACCCTGGGATTAGAACTGCTACTACTGCTAGATGTGTTCTTGTTTTCTTTAAAATCAGAGACATCATTGTTACCATTTTGGTCCGCAACACTGGGAATGGGAGAGATGGAATGTGAGCGGAGAGGATTCTCACAATCAACACCAGAATCTCTCTGTGTGCTACTCAACATAGACTGGGAAGCGTAAGACGTCTGACCTTGGAGGTCATGAACATCAGCTGCATCATTCTTATTATCATAACAATTATCATTGTCAAATTTCTGTTCATCGCAAACAGTGTGCTTGCCAGATCCTGTAAGAACTGGGGACAGTAATTTCTCAATCTGGCCACACCCTCTTGAATCATCATCATTGGGCACAGCTAGAAAGTCGGAAGTCTTCCTTGTGTCTTCGTTTCCTATCATATCACTGTCACATTGTTGTTGGTCATGAGATAAAGAACTGGAAACACAACTGACTTCCTCTAAAGCCTTGTTAATGCTGCTGTTGATGAGAGATGACTTTTTATCACATATTTCACACGAACACCTGTGGACATTGGACTGATGAAAATGCCGGAGGTCCTCCAAGAGTTGTAAGACATAGGACAGCCTGTTCTGCCTGTCAGAGTTGTTCATTCTTAACTGCCACTGGAAAAACAAACAAACAAAAAATCAATAAAAGATCGAAGACCATTTCCTTCGTTTCAATACTGATTATTTGTAGAAAAAGATTTCAAAAGCATTAATATAATATAATATTATATCGTCACAAAAGACATTTGTTTTAATTATTGCTACCAGTTTTGAGAAATATGGTATTTCTTTGGATGTGGGCTACATTTTAAAAGATAGGATAAATGGGTATGCAACTATTTATAATGGTTTAAAGATAGGATAAATGGGTATACAACTATTTATAATGGTTTAAAGATAGGATAAATGGGTATACAACTATTTATAATGGTTTAAAGTACTCATTCTCATAATTCCCTGTGTTGGTCCTCAGGTAACTTTTATTGCATTTTCTGGTTCTCATGTAAATTATATTCAACAATTCGAATCATCATTGGACTACAAAAATGTAAAACATCTACAATATAATAATGAACATGGCAACCCAATGGCAACAAAAGGAAAAACCAATTTTGATCCTGATTTAGTCCAATATAATTAAGAGATAGAATTGGTACTATTACTATCTTCACCAACATTTATACCAGCAGATAGAGGGCAATGGAATTATATTTTGAACACAACACACAAAAGCTAAGTAAGTAAGATCAACCACAATGTTCCCAGTCATCAGCGATCTAAAAAAAAGTGATCAACACCTAAAAATAGGTAAAGAATGAATGGCATCCAAAGAGGACCTGGACACAGGGACATTGCCAACGGTGACGGAGAAGAATGGAAGACATTCATAGCACAGCATCATGTAAGGAAAACTGCAGAGCCTGAACAGCGAAGTCAGATACCAAGCTAGCAGTGCAGAGAACAAGAAGGTTGTTTTTTATATATATTCAAAAAGTCAAGTAGAAGTCACAAAACTACACCATTTAATTTTGAGAAAAAAGATATCATGTTTGTGTGTGAGAGTTTTGTAAAAAAGTACAAAACACCCATTATAGAAATTCTTTGGTCAAAGTCCAAAATTAATTTGTGACCCAAATTAAAAGGTATGAGAGTGAGAGGGATGTTGTTGATTTTTTTTTGCATTCTGGAACAATTTAACATTGTAAAAATGATTGTATTCTATACCCTATCTACCTACCAGCTAGCCCTTGATGATATGATTCACGACAAGACTTACAAAAAAATCACACCAGAGCTATGATATATTATATATTGGGTTATTATCGCAAAACGAGCCCTCATGATGACAATCATTGGTCCGTAGAAGTAGAAGATCAAGAAACAGCATTGTTGAGTCCAGTGGAATTATTCCAACCGTTGATTGATATAATAACAATTATAACCAATGATATTTATATTAATATTACATATATCCACCCCACTGTCCACTCTTTGCGTAAGGTAGAGTTCTTTGTACTTTGACCTTGTGTGGGCTTGGGCTTGGCTTCTAAAACTAAAGGCAAAGGCTGAGTTTGGGGCTCTTTGTCTACAACAAGGCTAGGATCCTGTTTCCTAAAACTAAAAGAAAAGCCAAAATATGCCAGCAACTCCACACATAAATGATATAAAATATAGCAAACTTTGTTTTAAAATAAATATAGGTCGACTTATATTTATATTGTCTCAGCCTGTGTGACCGTGAGTGCTGTCACTGTCACTGACCAGTCAGTGATCAGTGTCAGTTGATTTGTTATTATTTTGTGCATTTTGATGAACCCTTTGCCTTTACTACTACTACTACTGACTACTGCCGCCTTTACAAAAAGTGAAATAATCAATAAGATGGTGTTCGCTCTGAAAAAGAACAACAAGAAGATAAAAAGAGAGGGGTGAGTAGAGTAGGGGAGAGAGACACAATGTCAGTGTGAGTGAATGCCTGCTTTTATTATTTGAAAGTGAAAGTCAGTTGCTGAGAAAGATCTGCAAAACTGCAAGAACAAGAAGAAACTGAGCTGCACTACTACTACCTACTACTACTACTGGTTCTGCATCCACAAATACTAAAATATAACAATTGAATTGTCAACACAAATCTCGAACGACTTACCGCTACTAATCTTCAAAGATATACAGATAAAATGCGTGGTCTGTGTAGACGTAAACAAGTTAGCAGAAATAACCAAGACAGCCAAACAAAAGTTTACTAAAACTACTAAAAATATTTTCTCGGCTTGCGCAGTCTACCCACCAAGCATGGTAAACAAACAATGATAAAACTCAACAATTTTCGAACTTACGCCTGTAGAACTTTGTTAGAAGACAAATTTCTTTTCGTAATCAATTAGAAGTACAAATCAAATACAACCAAGAAAGAATTAAATAGACAAACGGTGTTTTTATCATGTTCAAATTTGGCGGCCATGGTGTGAAGTGAATCATCACGGTTCACGCCAGTTCACAACTCGAGTCGGTCATTCGTTCCATTCAAAACATTGTAATGCGCGTTACTATAAATAACCACTGATCATATGGTATGAATGGCTCACATGACCAACCAAATACTACACTGCGGAAGTGACCAAAATCAAGATGTGGTCTTGACAATAATAAATAATTGATTTTCCTCAGTGATTGGTGAAAATGATGGATTCAGCGGATAGCTTTCAAGGTTGATGAAATTATGGTTCCACCAGTACATCGATTCTTTCATGGCAGTGCATGATTCTAGATATTATGTCGAAACTGAAGCTTAAAGTCGGTCAGAATGCTGGGTTCTCCGACTTGTTCAACTGGAGGAGTTACTCCAGTTTGCAAAAGCTGTTGACGTTCGTCACTGCAGTGATTACGATTTCATGGTTATCATCATTATGGACACTAATAATAATTCTAGCTCTTGCAATTGCTTCAGGAATCAATTTATCCATAAAGATAAGTCAACACGAGGCTGGAGAACAACTAGTGCAATACGTTACAAATAAACTAAATGAATGCACTCAATACTTTGGCACATCATACATAAATTTCAAATTTATTGTTTTTGGACATGGCTCTTTAAACACTAATGAGGATGGATCTAGTGAAGAAGCACAAGGTGAAGATGCAGGCATAGTTGCCAATGGGGAGAAAGATATATTCAGTGATGATTGGTCTACCAGTCGTTCACTGCCTATTAAAGTTCCTTGCAATGTGTATTCGGAAATAAACTCATTACAGCTGCTGATTGTACGAGATTTTCTTCAGTCATGGTACTCTGATTATTCGTATAATCCAGACTTTCTAAAGGAATCAAAATGTCTTTTACAACAGGCGTCTAATAATATAGTGTATAGTTTATCATGCCAAAACGCAGAAACCATTGCCATCACTTTCATCAAACATTTTCAAGACCATGTAGGCATGTTCATCAAAGCAAAAACTTCATATGATAGTCATCAGATTCATCCAAAAACAAAAGTTCCCAAATCGTCATCTCCAAGTAAATCGTTTAAAAGACACGCCTCAGTTGATGAAGCTTTTGAAAAAGAATTCAGCTTTCACAATGCGCTTGTGTCTGATGAATCGGAGTATGCTTATCTGAGAGGAATTGTTTCTATATTTTTATTGTCTGTTGTTCCTAATGATGTCGTAGAGGGAAAATGTGCAAAATCTCTTCTTATAGAAATTCTGACAGCAAATGTGATGCTGCCAATGGTACAGTTAATATCAGATCCTGACTGGATGATGGAGAAGATAATACTTCTCACGTCTAATGAAAAATTGACACTTGTGAATGAAAACGATAGCAGCAATTGTGAACAGCAGGATAACTTGAATCAAAATACAATCAACACAATTCCTGAAGAGTGTGACGTGATTTCTGAGGAGGAAACAGATTCATCTCTTTCTCAAGCCTTTTCTGTACCCGCAAACAATGATTTGTTGGAAACAAAACTTGACAATATAGTAGAAAGTGATGATCAAAGTATTAACGATTCAAAATCTCTGCCTCATAACGACAATGTCCCTGAAGTTGACTCCATTTCACTCCCTGATGACACTCGTTTCGAGGATGTGATACCCGATACAACCAATACCTGTGATAAGTATGAAGATTTAGCAAAGCCTGATGTGGAGGAGAAGCTTGGGGATTGTACGGAAAGCATAGAGAGTAGTCTTAGCACTCTTGATCCTCAGCAATATGACCAAACATCTGATTCTCAGACACCAGTTGACTGTGAAAATGACAATGCTGTATTAGAGCATGTTTTATCCTCATCCGCTGACATTACTAAAAATGTTGAGGATGGTAATTCAGTGATTAAATTGTTGAATAATGAAACAAATTGTTCCACAGATAGTGTTAGCACTGAGGATGATGTATCTGCCAATGATTCTGATAAGGATGGAAAAACTCAAGATGAGCTTTTATCATCTAATGAAATTTTTTCCTCGGATAGCTATGAAAATATTGAATTAGACCCACAAAAGATAATTTCATACATAACTCCTCAAAACGGGTCTGGTCAAGATGGTCCTCTGTCACCTTTGACCCCTTCATTTCCAAAACTCTCCTCCATCAAAAACTTTTTTGTCGACTCCTTCAAAACGGGTTCGAAAGCGACATCGAGCATCACCAAGCCCAAAACGTTAGCGTTGTTTTCTGATAAAATTACCTCCAACTTAAATCCTTTGTCATCAAAATTATCATTGAAAAAAGGTGAACAACATATTGATGTCGACCAAAATCGCATCCTGCCTCAGCTGCTGATTGACGACAAACCAGTTTTTAACTTTCCACCTGAAGAAAATGGCGAAAGTAGTTTGGAATCATCACAAGGTCTGGATGACATTGAGTCGCCAGTATCTGTTCTTAGCACTGAAACATCGCCAGGATTTTTTGCTAATTTTCCACCATTCTTCTCAAAATCAACATCTCAAACGGACTTCTATTCTGTCACCAATGATACTCTACACGAATCTCCAATCCCTACTCCTTCTCCGACAAGCCAGTCGACGTTAAGTACAGCAACAGACTTTTCTCGGAAAGAAACGGACATGTCTAAATCCTATGTGACAGATGACAGAAGGATTTTTCAAGACGTGGCAATACCCAAGACTTTAACTCAGAAAGAATTTGGCAGCAGTTCGAAATATTCTCTTTACGTCATTGAGGTGAGTTAAAGTTAAATCAAGTCAAAGTTTTGATTTTATGATAGAATTGAAATGTTTTAGACATGATACATTTTCTCCATTAGCAAACCTTGCCTTGGTTTTATTTTTTTATATTTTTTTGTGCAGTATAAAATAATAATAACAACTCTGTGTGTAGGATACACACTTGGAAATTTGAGGTGCAACTTTAGGAACAGGCCCCTGCAGAATATCCAGACACACTGTTTATATATCATGAGTTTTTGAATGAAAGAAGATTTGACATTGTTTTGATTTTTCCTTTTTTAACATTTCCAAATGGTTCCATTAATTTTAATCTTTTATATAATTTGATCATTATTTTGTTCCCCAAGGATCACATTTCGATCCATGTCGAATTATAATTATTTAAAATGCCTTGAGTCTTAAATCTGTTTTTATATAAAGCAGGGAGTTTGTGTGCTCTGTAAATGCTCATTATTTATTATCATTTAGTATTATTATTATAATTATTATTATTATTAGTATTTATTATTGTTATTATTTGCATGTCGATTCGATTCATACCCAACCTTCGATTCATTGCCAACGTTTCATCTTCTGTCTATTGACAGTGATAAAGAATGTGATTCAGACCTGTTTTATAAAAATACAAATTTATTCATAAAAAGTCTTACTTGACTATTATTATAATTTTTTAATGTAAAATAATTGGACTTGGCTACCATTTTCTTTCCAGTTCTTAAAATGATTCCTTCTACTTTTAACCACTGAATGGCTGCCGTATGAATTGTTTTTACAATTTTGGTACGTTGAGTGTACTCTCATATATATATATATAATTGCGGAGAAGAAGAAAGATTTCATTGATTATATTCACTTGATTTTCATGATTATAATAATGCGAGCCTTGAAGAAGGCTTCCTTACAGCAGCAGTTTTGTGTGTGAGAAATTCATTCCACATGATTTCTTGTGACCTTTCTTTTGGTCAAAATATAGACATAGAAGGGTATGAGCCCCTAGAGCACTATTTTATTGGTGAACACATTAATTAACATGATAATTGTGGTGGTTCTTTAAAATTAGATATAATATATAGTAGGTATATATGGTAAAAAATAGCATTGCCTTCATTTTGTCTACAGAGCCTACATTTAAGGGCACTTTTCAGGGGTCTATTTTCAGAGAAAAAACGAAATTACCCATGCCACAGGGCAACACTGCAATGACCAAATTATGAATTGCTCATCAGATGTAGGAGCAACTGAGGGCAAGATGAATTTAAGCTTTTTTTTTATAAATAACATCATGCCTAGGTGGCGGCTCTCAGTTTTCCTATAACTGAATAGTAACCACTGGGGTAACAGCAAAGTGTTTATAATATATATATGGGTAAAATTTATGGACCTCATGGTACATTGTTGTCCAATTTAGTAGTAAAGGTATTTGGACACAGTGGACTCATCACCTGCTCATCTTTAATTCCTGATGCAGAGGCTTTCTAGACATGTGTTAGGTGATGAGTGGTGTAAGACCTCATTGTCAATTGGATTTACTTCCATTTGTCATGTGCATCCTTCAGAGCTTGACATATGGCTGGCCCCTACTCTTCTGATTGCGGTTTAAAAGGGACTCGATTTAAACAACAACAGGAACTATATATATATATATATATATGTTGTTGTTTATCCCCTTTATACCGCAATAAAAAGTGCAGGGGCCAGCCATATGGCAAGCTCTGTAGGGTGCACACATGACAAATGGAAGTAAATCCAAACGTCAGTGAGGTCTTACACCACTCATCACCTAACAACACATGGCTAGAAAGCCTCTGCATCAGTTCTCTAATTATTATAATAGATACATATTTTCACTCAGGTGTACATAGCTTCGGCAGGCCACCTTTATTGTATTTGATGGGTTTCTAAGTCTAAGCTTCCCATTCCTAAACCCATATATATATATATATATATATATATATATATTTAATTACCTTTAAATGAAAGGGGTGTCTTTTTATTACTTACTACAGTATAAGTGATAGGTTTCTGTCACGTTCATTACCATTCTTTGGGTGTCTTTCTTTAGAGATAAGAGGAATGAGGGCGGCCAGAAGCTAATAATCCAAATGGAATGTATGAAAAACACGGGAAAATGGTAAAGCTTCAAATCAAGACAAGTAACAAAACAAATGAACGTTTCGGGTCTCCCCTTCGTCAGCAAACAAACGAACTACAAAAAACACAAAACACAATGGCTCAAAAAGTCAGAAAAAAAGTATAGTCCGTGCGGTCGGGCGACCAACTAAGACTCTTATATTATTATATCGTCTTTCCTGACTGTCTCGTTTGGCGATACCGAGATAACAGCTCTGAGACATTTCATTTCAAAAGTCATTAATGCCCGATCATATTATTATGCTTTCGTAGTGGCCCAAGTCTCAGCGCCAAACATGGCTCTTGAAGCCATCGATATTCTGTTCTTCTGTTCGGTGAATATGGGAATGGAATGATTATCTGTTTATTTTTATTATCAGCAATTTACAAAGGTTGAAACATACTAGTTTGTGGTGACAATAAATTTAAGCTAATTACCATACTCTACATCTTCACTCAGGTCAGCCAGCATAGCTTCGGCGGGTAGTGATTACTGTGTATTGTATTTGTTCCAACATTTATAATCTCCGTCGAAGGTGATATCCATGGATCCTTAGGAAAGACTCTATAAACATTTTGTCCTCACTCGATTCAGATGTGAATGAGTACAAACAAATCAACAACAAAGACATACAACACAGTTTACCACAATATGCGCAAAATTGCCCATTAAATAACATCTGACGTATAGAAAGAGAGGTAATCAGTTATTACACGTATTTTTTCTTCCATTAGAAAAAAATAGAAGAAACAACATAAATAGTCCAACTTTATACACACACACACACACACACACACACACACACACACACACACACACAGACACACATACACACACACACACAAATCCCGAACAAACAAACACACACACACTATCATCAACAAGCACAAGAACAAAAAAACCCTCCCTTTCTTCTCTTTAAAAAACTGAAAACCGGACGCATAAAATTTCATCCTACAACAAGTTACAAGACGCGTCAAGCTGAGGTTATCAATCTAGTGTTACACTGTAGACATGAATGCGTCACTCTGACGTCCGCGCTTTGCCATGACACCTATGGTTCACCGTCTCTCTTGTTTGCTCTGTGGTCCAACTACAGTTAAACTAAACAGAACAAAACAACCAGAAACAATGAAGAGCATCAAAAAAGTGAATCAAAGCTTCCTGCCACTGCCATGCCACTGCGCCAATGCCACCACTTCTTTCAATGTTCAATCAAGAACTAACTACTAACACCAGAGTTGGAGCTCCCCAAACTGCCTCCAATCAAGTCCCGCAGCAAGAAGGACAAGGCAGCAGGCCAGATCAGGAGCCAAAGGAACATCTGAATCTGAAGGCAAAGGATAGGAATAGGAAAAACCCAGATGGCAAAACTCTGATCTTACCATTACCACCCATATCAAACTCAAACAGCGTTACCGCCATGCAATGCCAAGGCTCCCTGCAAAGGACAGGCCATCCTCTGGTCGGGCCGGTAGATTCAACAAACTCACTAGGTCCAAGTTAGGTAGTATAGGCAGCATAACCCCCGTCTCATCTCGATCGTCATCTGCAGAGGATCCACACCCAGACTAGAGTGACAAGTCCCCAGCAGGAGGCCGGCATCGCAAGCCAAAGGTGCAAGTCTCGTGGCAAGACGGAAAGAGTTGTCTTTTCCTGCTTTAGTAGAATCACTCCAACTCCAAGATTCAAATTGTTATTTTTGCAGTGTCCCTTTTTAGGGCCATTCAAATCAATCATAATATTCCTATCTTATAGTGAATGGTATAGCGTGTGGCGTATTA
>JARFNW010127681.1:0-21505 GCA_031763155.1 Dirona albolineata | reverse complement strand
GAGAGAGAGAGAGAGAGAGAGAGAGAGAGAGAGAGAGAGAGAGAGAGAGAGGGTGGGAGTGTGGGTTAGAGAAGGTAAAAGAAGATGGTGGGTAGAAGAATCGAAAAACCAATCAAAATTGGTTGTCAAGACAATGTATACAACAACAAACACGAAAGTATGAGGAATAATTAATCGACATCCGGCAATTTCCTATTCGCTCGTATCATGGCTGTAAACTGTAACTACACTGTTGGACACTGTAAACTACACTGTTGGACTCCATAATACCGTTATCATACTTTTCAAGCGACAACATTTTCTCAGGTTATTGGCCTCAAAAGGTCAGATTGACCTGAAAATACGGGGCAAATTCATAATCGATTATACAAATGATACATACTTGTATGAGCACACGATTATTTTAAGAATCGACTACCCCAAAATCAAATTGTTGTTATTGTTTCACCTTTCTTGTGGTGAAAGTGAAAGTGAAGTGCAATATCTTGCGTTGGCCCACACAAAATTGATGCTGATGCTACTATATTTGGATCGATAATTTCCTCGTTTCTATCTATCTAGTTTTAATTTGAAGTGATGCGCAAACTTGATCAATCTAATTTAAGCAAAAACTACCGTTATCAACAATATCGGCCTGCTTGGGAAAAGGAAAGTTGGGCTCAAGGATGGCTCTCTCGTTCTCCTTTAGATACGAGCAAAGCTTTCTGCAATTATTGTCAGAAACAACTAGTGCCGGGAAAATCTGAACTCTCGAGTCATACTAGAAGTGCAAAACATCTACGACGTTCAAAAGCAATGCAAAAGTAAGTCATTTTGTTCCCCTCTGCTGGCACAACAACAAAAAACAACCCAAAAAAACCTGTCTCAAAACTCAAAACAAAATTAAATCTCTACACCTGGTTTGTACTTTCCATTTTACTATATGGCAGCAAAACATGGTCCATCTTTGCCAAAGACACAAAAAAAACCAGCTAAATGCTTTCCACCAGAGATATTTGGGCTTTCATATCAAGATAGAATCAAAAATGTTGAGATCTTTAGAAGAATCTAATCTAACCAGACACAAAAATTAAAATATAAAAGTGAAACCATCCAAGAAAGATGCTGAAGATGACTCGGACATGTTTTGAGAATGAAAACTGATAGGTTCCCAAGAAAAGACAGAAACTTTTGTGGGAAGAAATGATTAAAAAAGAGATTTGAAGAACATTGGGATAGATATTGCAGAAGCAGGGGAAATATCACAAGACAGGAATACTTACACTATGTGCACCTACAAGTACGGGAAGGACTAAGGACTGTTGGCACAATCACATTCTCTGTCTGTGACTGTGAACACATTAAGATAATATCTTTCTCTGCCCATAACTGGGTATTCGTTCACACCTGAGTTGAGCGAGGAAAAATGTGTTAATAGTCTATATGTATATTATACACACCCTGTCAGTAACCCGTTCAAATGATAAAAATGATTTCCATATTTCAAGTTTTTTGGCATTGTTCTGTACCCAAGTCTGACGACTCATTGATCATTTAAGTCAAGCAACCAAGTTTAGAGATTTAACAACGTTATCAAGAAAGACTCCAAAATCAAACTAATCACACCAGAGTGCACCAACAGAAATATGCACAGAAAATATCCTTCCAAATCACCACACTGCAACACCCAACACCAGGAAGGAATCTTTCTATCCAAGAACCATCACAGAATGGAATGCCCTTTCCACACACATACACACAAACATACACGGCTGCAGGGAGCGGTCAGTCTTTAAAAAAAATAAAAATGATATCAAGTGGAAGTGGAAGTATATTTTTGGGGTTTTTGTCAAAGTTTTTTATTTATACATCATTTGCTTGATTTTTATCCTCAGAGCATGTACATGTAAGACAGAGTGTGCAATCCATCACATCACAGGAAAATGCAAAGAAGAATTAATCATCGCTTCAAGTTTACAGCAATCCGATCACGAATTTTATAAATGTAAGTCATGGGAGAAATAATATTGTGGAGGGACGGGATTCCGAACGGGACAGGACACTGGACAACTTGACACTAGCAGTAGCAGCTTGTTTGGTTCATCAGACAAGGGTGATTAATTCTAACTGACCAAAGTTTTCAATTGTCCCCCATTTTTTTTACTGATAACCATCCTCACAACCTTATACCCTTTGAAAATCATTTTAGATTTTATTTTAGTTTTGGAGTGGTTTGCAACCAACAGATCATCAATGTTAAAGATGTTTTTTTAAAGACTTGCATGTTAAAAGGGAATTATTAGAATAAAAACTACCCTTTATATCCATTTTAGCCTCTGCCCTTATAGTAACTCATTTAGTTGTCTATTTGATCTAGTAAGATACCGAAAGTACCAAAGTGCAACTCAGTCATTAGCCTGAATTGATAGGTATGTCGAATGCATGAACTACGCTTATATTCTGGTGACTCATGAGTCATCAGCATTGTTCGAGGAAAAAAAATAAAATTCTTATGTCATTGTAAAATTGTTACTTCATTGTGACAACAGTTCATTGCGTCAACAATTAGTCTTTTAATCTTAATATGATTTAGTAACTGTTTCAAGTTGTTTTGACAGATTATTTTTTCCTAAGTTTGCATGTATAAACTCATCATTGCATTGCCCTTGATAGCTGTTTGAATTTTCATACCAGTTCAGTAATCTCAAACATTTTTTTTGTTTTTCTCTTCAATTTCAATAGTCAAAACAGGCCTGCCAGAGATTGAGAACCAGTCGGGCCCTAACGTGGTAGCTGAGGCAATGGAGACGGCCGTCCATACCAATCACATCAATCATATTATTCATGCATCTCAGCCTGTGTCAGAAATCGGTTTCACTGAAGGTACGTTATTATGGTTGACTTCATGTTTGTTAATATAAATAATAATAATGATAATATAAACATAATATGTTGAGTTTCTATAGAGCCTAAATTATTCACTTTAAAGTGCTCAGTGGTGCTTAACAATGGTGATGTAAAAATTAATTACAAGTACAAGATGACAATATTCATAACAGCATTCATAGATTCTACTTTACAAAAATACGAAATTTATTCAAATTGTTTTGTTTGTTTATTTAGTCCCCTCTATACCACAGGAACCATTCCACAATTCCTATCGCAGGCAGATTTTGAACATGGAATGCTGCCTTTGATTTGACTTTACAGGTTACTTACAGTGTCAATAAAGACATCAAGCTAAAAAAAATGTAACCTCATGTCCTCCATTGTTCTCTTTCTTTCTTTATCATTTCCTTTCTACCTTTCGGTGTAAGTGTAAGGGTCCTCTATTGTAATATTTGAATAATGATTGTTTTGGTTTTTTTTATCATCTTGATACCCAGATTTGTGGGATGACTCACTGCAAGTGGAAAGAGCAATGGCAGTTGAAGGATTAGCTTCCCTTTCAGGAAATGAAGTACACATAAATTCTGACCAATCGTCATCCTCACAACACGCCCAGATTGTCATCATTGCACCACCCGCCATTGGCCCTACCAACCACGAGGAATTGACGTCCACAATCAAAATTACACCGCAGTCTTGTTCAGCAACCACCACACCTGCCGTGGTGTATTGCAATGAAAAACCTATTCTGTCTACTACAAACAATGTTATTCCAAACCAGCAGTCTTCAATAGCTTCTTTCATGCACAACTATTCGTGTCCGGTCTCTCAACTACAACAACAACAACACGAAAACACTAACATGAACACTGCATCACCGTCCATAGGACAAGTGGTCACAAACAACAACTGTTGTTGTAAGTGTCAGGTTCACGGCAGTCACTGGGAAAAGTACATGGCAGAGAAAACTGAGTTGAAAAGACTGGAGCAGCAGCGAGTGCGAGAGGAGTTGAAAACTCAGAAGCTGATCCAACAATACCATCGACTCAAGATTAAAAAACTTCATCAAAGTGAAAACAGCGGTCAGAAAGTCAGTGAGTCAGTTTCAAAACCTGGAAATGGTTGAAAAGTGCTGAAGAAGAGTCATGCCTTATGATTCATGTGAATGGTTAGCTGTGTTGAATAAACTAGTTGTATTCAGCCATCTCTGGACCAGGAATTTGTTAGCTGTACAGCTATTTTTCGCTTCTCAACAATGTTACATATAATAAGACCACACTCTTTTTTAGCATGGACCTAATATATACCTATATATATATGGGTGTTTGAAAAGTACCTTTACAACTTCAAGTGTGAATAAAATATTAATTAACGACGCATGTAAGAGTAAGATGATGAAAGAGGTTCAGGTTGATTTAAGGTCGTGTAATCAATAATTATGTATGGTAAAGTAGGATTGAGAGGGAGTGACCCAAATAAACCTGCCTGGGCTAACTCCTCTATGAAGAAGACTACGAACAAATCGTCGTCCAAATCACGTACTAGCGTAAGCGCCATTTTGCTAATTTGCACCAGAGCAGTTTAAAGTTTTTGAACATTTATACAAACTCAGTGTGGCGTTACTTAAAGAGATATCGTGTTCATATTTTGAAAGCAATTGCGTTATAAGGTATATTTTATCCTTATAACTTGAAATATGAGATACACCACCAAATTTGATGTAAAAATTAGGAATTTAGTCACTTACACTAGTACGTGAAACCAGAAATTGCGGGTGGTATTGTCACTTACGCCATAAATTGTCAGTTACATTAGTTTGCAGTATCCAAAATATTCAAGCCTGAACACAAATGTGGTGCATACGCCTATTCTTTAATTACATTTTTTTCATAATATAACCGAAAACATCAATCAACTCGTCTCTAGTTACTTCAAAGTTAGCTTAACAAAAAATAGGTAATGGTAATTTAAGATTATGCTGTCAAACCTTTAAAAAAGGTCACTTACGCTAGTATGTGATGTTAGAACGGAACACTAAAATGACGAAAATTGTTTTAGCGAAGTAGCGTAAGGTCCCTTGCGTTAGTACGTGATACTATATAAATTCGAAATCTGAGATACGCTAGTCCACAGGTAACCGATACCACAGTGAATAATAATGGTATCGATACGCCGATTTGAGAGGATGTAGATAGTGAGTGTCGTACTTACGCAGTGCCCGTAACTCAATTTTGGCAAAATGGCGCTTACGTTAGTACGTGATATGGACGACGAAATGGAGGCTGACATACAATTATCAATCTATTTATTATATTATGTATAGTGTATGGGTCTTTATGTCCTGCCATTTATGTTGATGAATTGTCTTTTAATTTGTTCTATTGATGTTGATTAATTGTTATCTTTATTTAAATGTTAACACTGATTAATTGTCATCTGTTGATAAATTATCTTTCTATTGACACTTAATTTAATAGCTCTCTTTTTGTTGACATTGGTTTATTATCTATCTATTGACGTCTTTCTATTAACATTGATAAATTGACGTCTTTCTATTAACATTGATAAATTGACGTCTTTCTATTAACATTGATAAATTGATTGATGTTGTCTATTGATGTTGATAAATTGTCATCTTTCTATTGATGTTGATAAATTGTCATCTTTCTATTGATGTTGATAAATTGATTGATGTTGTCTATTGATGTTGATAAATTGTCATCTTTCTATTGATGTTGATAAATTGTCATATGCCTATTGATATTGGTGTTGATAAATTGTCATCTTTCCATTGATGTTGATAAATTGCCATCTGTCTATTAACTATTAAGGTTGATAAATTGTCATTTGTCTACATTTTGCCATTCATACATGGTTTGTATTCATGTTAATAAATAACAAACCTAATAAGTTTTTTGTTCTTCTCTTTAGGTAGTGTAGTGGAGCATAAACATAGGTACCAACATAATATATAATTTTTCAACCTTTAAGTAAGGTGGATGGGATGAGGAATGGAAAACATTACATTACATCAAAGTGAATTTTTTTCACTTTTTACATATCAAATTTGTGTCCAGTGTAAAATTTACCATGTTTCATTTCAAAATAAAGGGATTGCGCAATGGAATGTCAGTATTTAGAAGAAAAAAAATATTTTGATAACTCTGCATGTATCATTGATAGGCCTTTGATAGAAACATCGCTGGTTTGTGCTGTTAACCATTAAAGCTAATTTACATACTCTATATTTTTACTCAAGTCAACACAGCATCAGCAGGTTATTATTACTATTGTAAAGCGTCAAGGATCGGTTTGGTTGTACATTAAATTTAATACCAACATAGAGTGAAAAGCTGATGTCTTGTCACTCTAGATACAAAGGTTGTCCCAAAATTGGCTGGAAAATTGGCCATACTTTTGTCCCAAAATTAACCGGAAAATGCCCATACTTTTGTCCCAACATTAACCAGAAAATGACAATACTTTTGTCCCAAAATTAAAAAGAAAATGGCCATAATTTGGTCCAAAAAATAACGAGAAAATGGCCATGTCTGAAAAAAATTATTGAATACCTACTATCATTTTCAAATATGTCATCTTGTATCAGTTGCTCATGCAATTCCCGATACCAGCACAAAAGTTGAAAATTACCAAGGAGCAAACAAGGTTTTGATATCGGTCACAACAAAGTTAGCAAACTTTATGGATGAATGGTCAAAGGTTGAGTTGGAAGCTGTTATTCGATTTCTTCAGGCAAAAGGGACAAACCGGCAGGGGAGGTTGGGGTTGTTGATGAATTTGAAGGGGCCAATGGAAGCTTTAACGACCACAGTACTACATAATTTTATTATTGTGATGAGACCTGCGCCTGTATTCAGTCTCTTTATAAACTGTGAGCTCACTTTGTCACAATAATTTTGCATTGAATCATACTCAAAACAAGATATGAACACCATAATTATCATCATGTAATGTTTTGAATAAAAATCAATGCATTACGATTGTGCCAAAATGTGCTGACACTAACAGTTTACTTATGGTCTGTGTATATCAGGGGCGATATAGACGTTGCGTTAACCGTTAAGTCATTTGTGCAGCCAGTAAACGCCACCATGTTGTGAGTATAATTTAATGCAATAATTCTCAAAACATGATGTTACTGTTACTGTTAAGATTGTGATTCACTGGCTGCACCAGTCTTATCAGTAATTTAGTGCCTGTCTATGCAGCCCTAGGATGTTTCACATCACCTCAGAGGCCAAGCAGGGTTCAATGACCTGAAATAATCCTGTCACACTTCCACGTCCAGCCCAAGTTATAAATCAAACCGTCTGCAAAGAAGTTAATGATAATGGCTGCACTTTTTTGGGATGCAAAAGGTTTTCTCTTTTACTTTTATATTTATATCCGACCTCAGGGAGAATTCAGAGGCCAATAAATTATGTCAATGGATTCCTTCTCTCTGTAAGTCTTAACTTAACGCCTTCCATTTTCTGATCTCGACAATCAATTTTATATTGTACTGCACTGCAATACTTTCGTACCGTTCATTTTTCTTATATCTACATGACACAAGCTAAATTTGAACATAGAGGAGGGACAGGACAGGACACCGGACAACTTCAACTTGGCACAAGCAGCTTATCTTTGGTTGGTCAGACGGTGGTGATTAATTCTAAACAACCAAAAACAGTGTTTGGTCATTTAGAATTAACCACAACTGCCTGACCAACCAAACCAAACTGCTAGTGCCAAGTGTACGGTGCCCTGTGCAATTCCCACACTACCCAAGGCAGTCATACTTCCAATTTCGGTGAATAGATTTGGAGCAATGAAATTGCAAGTGCAGCAGCTACGTAATTTGCAATTATCGTGAATTCTGTGACAAACATAACATTAAATCCACAAGACCATCAGTTGTCTTTATGAGAAGGCCAGAGCTCCAGCTCTGCTACTCATGAAATAGGAAAGTTATGCGATGTCACCAGAAAAACACAGTAGACGAGACCAGGGTCGAAATGAAAATAATCTTTGGTCAGAATCGGACTAGTGTGGAACCAACTAGATCAGGTTTCCACTCACTATTTGCATTTTCCCTTTGATCAACAAAGATCACACTCACACACATCAAAATACAACAGAGAAACTGGGTTTGATTTTCTTTCCCTTTTATTTTTTTCAATCATAATTTAAAGAGCTTCAAATCTTAGAACATTGTATGTACTACTCAATACTCAATGAGATCATGATTTCTTAATGCATCCTTCAAAGTAACCTACTTTAAAAACCACAATTCCATTAACTAATTTCCTTCCAAGTAATTCATCCCAGTCTTTTAAATATAAATTTTGAACATTATAAATTATATTTTCATTTTTTGGGGTACCACAAATTTAAGGTCAAACAAGGCACACTATAGTCAGAAGCTTCTGTGTTCAAAAAGGTTTATGACATATTCTATATTTTTCTAGTTTTTTTAAATACATATATATTTTTATGCACATGAATTTTCAGATTATGAATACTGATATCTTGCTTCAGATGTGTATATGTAAATTAATTTTCTTTTCATTTTGTTTCTTAATTAAAGGTTAAATTTAAAATCAACAAATAACATTCAGAAAAGAATATGAAAACTATAAAAATATTTCTAAGTCTTCTTGGCAATCTGTGACTCAATGATGAGAAGAATAGGGAATGCAAAATCAACAATGAACATGGCAACATTGAATCATATCAATATATTACAATATTACAATAAAATACAATCATTATTTACAAGTTGCAGTTGACTACAGATAGAATCTTAATGTCTAAGTCAATGTCAAAGAGAAGAGAAATGTAACTCGTCCTAAATTATATTTTCTGGAGACATCTTAATGTTTACATTTATTGAAAATGGCAAACATTTGTTTACTTTCCTGTTACAAAACCAACATGAGCAATAAATAATTATAATAGTAGGATCATTTACATCATTAAAGTATCATATATACACAGTTCCAACTTATGACCATAGAAAAATATTCAAAGTGATGGGAAAAATCTGGTACAAAATTATATCTATCAATTAAGGGAAAAAGGATTTAAAATGTAGTAACATGATATAAGTAAGAAAGTATGAAAACTGTCAAAATTCACTATTTAATGTCAACAAACCATTTTATATCTTGCTGTCATCACAGTTGGTATGAGTGATTAAAAACAAAAACAAACAAAAAACCAAAGAGCCCCAGATCCCACATGATAATTAAGGCTTCGTTAAAAACCTTTTCTTTTCACAACCCATCACATAAATCCACTTTCAGTTGTATGGAAACATATTTATACTAGCGTATGAGGGTGATTTAATATTTTGTTTTAATAACTGGATCAACATTTAGTCTATACTGATAACTAATAAATATTTTACAGATAAGAGCAAAAAAGGAATTTGAAAACATGATGAAAAATGAAATTCAAGCAAGCAAATTTTGTTTGTCTTTTCTTTCCTTCTTCCTTGATTCTACCCCACTTTTTTGTTTTTCAACCCAAAACCTTATATCTTAATTTGAATGCTCTCTATAGGAAAGCTTGTAGTTTCTCCCATGGAATCAAATTGTCACTGCTCATGAAAACGTCACTGATCATTGTAGTCCATAATTTACCGCTGGTCCTCATCCTCCTCCAAGTCTGTGCCATACTGTGGTGACGAGGGGGAGTACTGGGGGGTGTTTGGGGTATACTGGGGGGAGGAAGGAGAGTATCCTGGGGAGATGGGGGAGCCAGTAGGGGAAGTTGGAGAATATTTTGGTGAGGATGGGGAGTACGTAGGGGAGGCAGGGGAGTACTTTGGAGAGGAAGGAGAATAGGAAGGTGAGGTGGGGGAATACTGCGGGGAGGAGGGAGAGTAGTCAGGAGATGCTGGGGAGTAGTGGGGGGAGGTTGGGGAGTATGTGGGGGAGGATGGGGAGTAGGATGGAGAGGCTGGGGAGTAAGATGGGGAAGAAGGGGAATACTGAGGGGATGATGGGGAATATTTGGGAGAACTTGGGGAGTACTGAGGGGAGGCTGGTGAGTAGGATGGAGACGTTGGGGAGTAGGATGGAGAAGAGGGGCTGTACTTTGGTGAGGAGGGAGAGTAAGATGGTGAGGCTGGGGAGTAGTTGGGAGAGGATGGCGAATAAGAAGGAGATGAAGGGGAGTATGATGGGGAGGAAGGAGAATAGGACGGGGAGGTTGGGGAGTATGATGGAGAGGTTGGGGAATAGGAGGGGGAAGTGGGGGAGTAATTTGGAGAGGATGGAGAGTAAGATGGTGAGGTGGGACTGTATCCTGGACTGGTGGGAGAATATGATGGGGAGGTGGGAGAGTAGGATGGAGATGTAGGAGAGTAGGAGGGGGAGGTTGGAGAGTAACTGGGTGAAGTAGGGGAATAAGAAGGAGAAGTAGGGGAGTAGGAGGGAGAGGTTGGGGAGTAGGAGGGGGATGTCGGGGAGTAGGAGGGTGATGTGGGAGAATATGATGGGCTTGTTGGGCTGTAGCTTGGGGACGTTGGAGAATACGAAGGGGAGGTCGGGGAGTAGGATGGGGAAGTTGGGGAGTAGGATGGAGAGGTTGGGGAGTAACTGGGTGACGTTGGGGAGTAGGAGGGAGATGTCGGAGAATAAGACGGAGAGGTAGGAGAGTACTTGGGGCTGGCGTGTGAGTAGCCTGGGCTTGAGGGTGAGTAAGACGGCGATGTCGGCGAGTAGGAAGGAGATGACGGTGTGGCGATGGCTGGAGACGAAGGGAGGTAGGCAGGTGAAGCTGGGGAATAGGACGGCGACTGAGCTCCATGCGGAGATGGCATGTACGGAGAGCTGGGTGAAGCTGGAGAGCCAGCAGGAGACCAGCCAGGGGAATACGCTGGAGAGTAGCCCACTTCGCTGGCAGCCGAGGGTGAGAATCCGGCCCCTCCTGGTGTCATTCCACTGCCAACGCCAGGGGACCAGACACTGGCATAGCCTGGTGTGTTCGCAGCCGCCCATGGGGTCATAGCTGGAGACATGGCACTGGTAGGGGATCCTCCAGCACCAAAGAACATGCCTGTACCAGCACCTGAGGGGAAAAGAGAGGGAAAAGAAATTGTTTTAGACCTTTAAAGACACATATAACGATTATATAATATTACATTTTTATGCACATGGGGTGTCCTCAGAAAAAAATTAGAGTGTCTGAATTACTTTTCATTCATGTGTCAAATATTCAGTTTCATCACAGGACAACTAAATAAAAAACAAAAGTGACTTAGACAAATGCAAAAAAATTTAAAAATAATAAATTGGGAGCCACTTTATAAAAACTACTGTAATTATATCAAAACCACAGCCAACTGTGCATTCAGAAAGCTCCTCGGTGGCAAGTGGCCCATTCCATTCAGTTAATTATATTTAGATTGTTGAGAGAGAATGACAAGCACACTTGCATTATGCCAAGAGCTCATTACAGATGACTTACAGCAAATGCAAATACAATAGTTATAAGGCATATAGGCAAAACGTAGCAGTTTTTGTGCAGTCAATCATTGAACTTAATTCTTAATTTACACTCTATATTCAGATTAAAGATTTTAGACATTGCAGTTCAGTTAGACTATGCAGGGCCTTGTACTCACCAGCCATGAATCCTGGTCCAATGTTGCTTGGGATTTCCATACCATACTTGCACTTCTCTGCATCAAGCAGAAGTTCGAAACAGCCAGTACCAATCTTGGCCAGTTGGCCCAACATGATGTTCTCAGACACACCCTTCATGGGGTCATGCTCTGAATGGGCGGCTGCCTCCATGAGAATATCCACCTGAGGACAGCAATGGAACACTTGATCATTCAAAAGATTCAAAATTGGATTTGAGGTCATAGCATCACTAATACTAATAACAACAGGGTATTGAACCCACCACCGTCCATTTGAAAATGTGTTGCCCGAGGGCACAACTGACAAACAGGATGAAAACAGCACAAGGGCAATAAAAACCAAAGCAGAAAGTGTTAATTTGAAATTAGAGAAAATCTTAAAGATCTAGATCCCTGGTTGTCAGGTCAGTTTCAGAATTGACTGGCATCATTGTCAAAATCACTGCACCCTTCAGTACCATAAAACCCCAAAACCCTACTACCACACTTACTAAGGAATGAGGGCTAATTACTATAGAAATGTCCTGTATGCAAATAGATTAAAATCCTAATTCTAAAATAATAAAGGGAATGACTCACCGTTTCCTCGAATGAGCATCTAGCCAATGCTCCAGTTTCTTGCCGATTGATGCCGTGACGGGTAATGGCCATCAAGTGACCTTTAGATGTCATGATGTCACAAAGCAAAGCCAGATGCCGGTAGTTGACGTAGGAGCCATCAAAAGAAATGACATGATTCATCTCCCTCTCAATAGCTTTACGCACAGCTTCGATTCCAAGTGTCTGAGTGGTCAAACAAATGAGTTAATGGTGAATCAATATGTAACATAATCTGTTTTTAAAATCTCTAAAATATATTTTTTTAAACCAACATTTACTTTTTTTCAACTGGCCATGCTTTATTCAGAGATGTCACTGGGGAAAAAAAAGCCGCCCCCCCCCCCCCCCCCACTTTAACATCCCATAACTTCTCGAGTCTTCCTAACTTGGGTTGAGAGGGGTGTGTGTGTGTGTGTGTGTGTGTCGTCGTCTGTTTGCGAGCTGATACTTTCTGTCTTACTGATGTCAAGGCCTGCTTTGTAGTATTTATAGGGGTTCGGACAACATAATTATTGGCCAAGTCAAATTATCCTATATACCCGTTTCCAAAAACAAAAGGAGAACTTACATCGAAGACTTCAATGATGTCATTGGTGTATGTGCGCACAGGGTCCACGTCCCGTTCACTGAGTACTTTGGTCAGGCTGGTACCATCTGTCTCAAGGATCCACTCCCCCACGGCTTTAAACTCCCCTTCCTCTGTCACGTAGATTCGTCGTTTGTCGTCTGTTGTCGGCAGATGCATGTAAACCTGGAATGGGGGGGAAGAACATTTATAAGTGAATAAATTAGAACATGTGAATAAATTAGAACATAATAGTAATAGTTGACTTAGGGTTAGAAACATTGGCTTTTAGTAAAATGTCTATGATAATGCAGATAGTTAATGCTTTTACATGTAACACCATTTGAATCACTTGAAGCACATTGAAACATCACACAAGCGTACCTTTGTGATGGCTTCAATGCCCTGCAGAGACATGTCAGAGAGAAGGTTGGCCTCAATGCAGCGCAGGAATACATCATCTGCCATCTTGTCTACAACCTCGTCATCCTGTCAAGATATATAACATTCATTGCATTACAGGCATGATTGAGAAGAAAATACAGCAGACTTAAATGAAAAAAATCAGCTAACTTGGAAGATCCTTGAAAAAAAGAGAAAAGATTAGTGGCTTTGGGGGAAGAAAAGCAGGAACAGATTTAAACAGATGCATGTCCTCAGAAAAAAATTAGAGTGAGTGATAACAATTGTCATTAGTTTCAAACCTTAAATATCATCACAGGACAGGGATATATTTAGAATAAAAACGTAAAGAGAAAGAAACATGATGAAAAGTTTATAAGTTATATATATCATCACAGGACTTCTAACAGCAGCACTTCAATATCACAGGATAGATTGTCACTGACTTCTCATGTAGGTATCCCATTATATTACTATGACTATTTCTGGACTGAGAGATCACAATTGTGTCAAAAAGATTTTCTAGAACACCTTTGATAGACAGAGGAAAAATGTCCAGCCAACCCCTGCTCATTTTTTTCTTCGCATTGATCAAATTCATACCAACAAACAGTCCTCAGTAAAAAATTAGAGTGTCTGATGTGATTCTCATAAATGTTCAAAATATATCCATCATCATGGGACTTCCAACTGTTTTCAAAAGGTAAAAAAACCAAAAAACAACAATTGTGGTCAAATTAAACAGAAATCATTCTACTTATATTATCTTTAGTCATTTATTCCCATCCCCAAATAGATGTTGCTAATAGTACTTGAGTACTGATTCTCCAGTAAACTCAAGCAATCTTATTGTTTCTAAGCATGGTATTACTCTCAACTATACAAACATATAAAATGTATGAAACAAGAAAAAATAAAATAAAAGTTATTCAAATCCATTTATCTCTTGGACAGTCCTCAGTAAAAAATTAGAGTGTCTGATGTGATTATCATCAATTTTCAAACTATATCCATCATCATAGGACTTCACAACAGCTACTATAAAAAAAAAGGTAATGAATAGAATTTTGAGACCATAATTGGATTGAATCCATAAGTTTCTTCTCGAGAAAACCGTTTCAGATGTGACAGAAGAAAAATGTCCAGCAAACCTTCATACTCATTTTTTTTCTTCACGTTAATCAAATTCGTACCATCGGACAGTCCTCAGTAAAAAATTAGAGTGTCTGATGTGATTCTCATAAATGTTCAAAATATATCCATCATCACAGGACTTCCAACAACTGCTACCGTAAAACGTAATGAATATCCTATATATCCCTAGCATGTATGTTACAAAAACTTGTGGTCAAATTAAACAATTTCACATTAGAAATCAATCATCTTCATTCAAATTTTCCCCAAATAGATTTTGTTGCTTGTACTTAAGTACTGATAGGTTCTCCAGTTCAGTAAACTCAAGCTATCCTATAGTTTCTCAGCATGATATTACAACTCTACTCTTGGACAGTCCTCAGTAAAAAATTAGAGTGTCTGATGTGATTCTCATAAATATTCAAAATATATCCATCATCACAGGACTTCCAACAACTGCTACCGTAAAATGTAATGAATAAAATAGATAATGTAAATGTATATATAGAAATCATATTTTAGTCATTTTACACCAAGATTGGAATCAGTCTTTGGTGTTTAAATTTCTTGACATTAGATAACCTCATAAAAAGGTACAAAAACTTGTCAAATTCAACAACTTTACATTAGTCAACAACTTTACATTAGAAATCATTCTAATTCTGTGATCTTCGTTAAAATTTTCCCAAAATTGTTGCAAGTGCTTTAGTACTTTGATAGGTTCTCCAGTAAACTCAAGCAATTCTATCGTTTCTCAGTATGGTATTACTCACAACCATAATTCAAATTCATTCATCTTTTCAACAGTCCTCAGTAAAAAATTAGAGTGTCTGATGCAATTCTCATGAATATTCAAAATATATCGATCATCATAGGACTTGGAGAAAAAAATGCTACCTTAAAAAAACCACAAAAAAACTAATGACTAAAATAGATATCGGTCATAAAAAGTTACAAAAACTTGTCAAATTCAAATAAGAAATCATTCTAATTCTATCAACTTCATATTCACTTTCCCCCAAATAGATTTTCTTGCTAGTACTTATTGTTTCTCAGCATGGCAGTAGTACTTACATTACAACGAAGATAAAATTAGTTATTCAAATTCATTCATCTCTTGGACAGTCCTCAGTAAAAAATTAGAGTGTCTGATGTGATTCTCATAAGTTATCAAATTATATCCATCATCATAGGACTTCCATATCAACAACTTCAATATCAAAGTATAGATAAGTTTATATTTTCCAACTTCAACAAAATTATATGCATTTATTTATAAATATATTTCAGTCACTCCAAGATAGTCATCTCCTCAATGTTTGAAGTTGCTATTATTACTTCACCCACCGTGAAAGCATTCCTGGAAGTATAAACAAATTCAAAAGTTTCTATTCATATAGGTCATTCCATAACAATATCTCCATTCATCTACCTGTATCATGTAGATTTGTACTTATTTTTAAAAACTATTTCAATTTTGTTGATGACCAGGAACAGTGTCATAATAATTTGGCAAGACAAGATAAATAGCAGAAAAATATAATAGTGGAAAAAATTATGTCCAATAAACCTTGCAATTCTTTTAACGTCATGTTAGTCAAAAACATCCGACATTGCCTTAAAAGTCCTCAGTAAAAAATTAGAGTGTCTGAAACAATTTTCATTTGTTGTCAAATTGTATCTATCATCACAGGACCAAACAACAGCACTTCAAAAACGTATATAATATGATTAACCCCCCCCCCCCCCCCCCCCAAAAAAAAAATAAAAACACCAACAAACAAACAAAGAGAATAATGCCAGAATAATTTAAAAAGCACCAGTTAAATATGGCACCTAAATAAATTTTTAAAATGACTGTTATGAGACACTATGGAGTTGCAAAGATTATAAAAACGATGACAATAATAATAATGACAATAAGTCTTGACAAAGTTTAGCAATGATTTAAGTAAATAAATGTGGAAAAACTAAAACTAGGATAAAAAAAATTTAGATTTGGAAAATTCAAAACACAGCCAGAAAACAAAACAAGACTGAATATGCATGTCCTCAGTGAAAAAATTAGAGTATAATGATAATTATCATCTGTTTCAAAACTTAGACTTCATCATAGGACATGACATAAATTTGTTTTATTTAATGGGAAAAAATAATAGAAAAGGAGAAGAGAGGTATAAGTATGTGAGATATGGGTATAAAAATCATATAGGTCAATCCATGGCCTTCACCGTCAATGGTACAGGACATTGAAAATCCATAGCAATTCAAAATTTGTAGCTATTAAAGAGACGGAACATACATGTCCTCAGTGAAAAAATTAGAGTATGATGATAATTGTCATGAGTTTCAAAACTTTTAAATTCATCATGGGACATATGACATTTTATTTTAAGGGTGGAAAATACAAGAAAGTAAAGAACAAAAAAGTGAAAAAGCAAATCAAAAGAGTATTTCACTTAAAGTAATTTTGTTTGTTTTTCAGGGGTTTTTTTAAAAAAAACATTGTGAGACATGGGTACAAAAATAATATGGGTAAATGCATGTCCTTCACTGTCAATGGTACAGCTGATTTGTAAAAATGCAATTGTACACTAGTATCGTACATTATAATTATTATAAGAGTAAACACATATGCTATGTTTAAAATAAAGGTCTTGAAAATCCAAAACAAAACTTTGTCAGAAAATCCATGTCCTCAGTGAAAAAATTAGAGTATGATAATAATTGTCATGAGTTTCAAAACGTTAAATTCATCATGGGACACAATGACATTCTATTCTAGTTTTAGATGTAGAAAAAATATAATAGGAAGAATTAAAAAAATGGGAAAAAGCAAACCCAGCAGGAGCACAATACAAAAAATGCAGTAAAAGTGTTTGTTTTTGCTTTTTAACATTTAGAGACATGGATACAAAATTAATATGGGCATCCATGTCCTTCACCATCAATGGTACACAAGTACTGTGCATCATCATTATGGCAAAGGTAAATGAATATGCTATGTTTACACACTTTAAAACAAAGGTCTTAAAAAATACATAACAATTCAAACTTTTTAGCTATAAAATAGACAGAAAATATATGTCCTCAGTGAAAAAATTAGAGTAGTATGATAATAATTGTCATGAGTTTCAAAACTTGAAAGTTCATCACGGGACATGTCATTGGTCATTACATCTTAGAGGGGAAATGAGAGAAAGGAAGAATTTTAAAAAGTGAAAAAGCAAACCAAACATAAGCTTTGTACTAAATGCAGTAAAATTTGTTTTTGACTTTTTAACATTGTGAGATATGGATTAAAAAAATATGGGTAAATCCATGTCCTTCACTGTCACTGTCAATGGTACAGCTGACTTGTAAAAATGCAATTGTACACTAGTATCGTACATTATAATTATTATAAGAGTTAACACATATGCTATGTTTACAAAGCTTAAAATAAAGGTCTTGAAAATCCAAAACAAAATTTTGTCAGAAAATCCATGTCCTCAGTGAAAAAATTAGAGTATGATAATAATTGTCATGAGTTTCAAAACGTTAAATTCATCATGGGACACAATGACATTCTATTCTAGTTTAAGATGTAGAAAAAATATAAAAGGAAGAATTTAAAAAATGAGAGATATGGATAAAACATTATGGGTAAATCCATGTCCTTCACTGTCAAGCTGACTTGTAAAAATGCAACTGCACATTAGTATCATGTACCATCATTATTGTAAGAGTAAAAGCATATGCTATGTTTACAAGGCTTAAAACAAAGGACTTGAAAATCCAAAACAATCAAAAACTTGTAGCTATATTTGTCCTCAGTGAAAAAATTAGAGTATGATAATAATTGTCATGAGTTTCAAAACTTTCAAGTTCATCATAGGACAAGGAAAACCTTTTTCTTAAAAACAACATCAGAGAAATAGAAAAGGGAAGATAAAAGAGAGAGAAGATGAAAAGTACCAGCAGTACTAGGCATAGACAGTCATTACATGATTTACTTTCTGAAAAACATATTCATGTTGGGTTTTACATAAGTTTCAAAGTTAACATAATATTCTGTTAAAACATATAACTTCAATTGTAAAACGTTTCAGAACTTACGTCTTGGTATTTGTTGTCGTCCGAGTTCATGATACGAATACGCAAAACCAGCTTTTCGGCATTGTCATCATTGAAGATACAATTGAGATCATCCCCAAAGCCAGACTGAATTTTCTCTGAAATCTGCTCCATGGTCAGTTTTTTATCTGTCATACGTTTGCGGTCCAGCTCAATGCGAAGCAGCCATGGGGATATTCTGGATGCGTCAAAGTCAGGCATCTCGTAGTAGATGCTTACCTAAAAAGGAGGAATTGTTAAAAAAGAAAAAGAAAAAATAATAATTAAATAATAAAACAAAAATATTCAAAATGTATAGATGTCTATTTCATAGATGAGAATTGAAAAAAGTGATTTAGGAGGAAAATGTTCCTCGCCATCGACGCAATCGAGAAAAAAATGATTTACTAATAACATCAATTATAAAATAATGTAATGTAATAATAGGGCTATGTAGCATTTGCAAGCCATGAACAAACTTCAACTAGACTTTTTCAAGGCCTAATATGAAAAATTCAAAATTGATGGTTCAAAGAATTCTGGATTAAAGCTATTACACATCAATGCCCCATTGCATATATAACATAGGTATCTTAACTTCAAGGAATAGATATAATTTCAAATGACTTAACATTGCTTTATTGATGATTATAGACGGAAAATGTCAAGAAGTGTGCATCAGATTCCACTCAAATAAAAGCAATTTAATGGTGAGTATCCGGAAGCAAAGTGATCCATATATACAATGTCCTCAGAGAAAAAATTAGAGTGAGTGATAATTATCATCAGTTTCAAAATTTGAAAATTCATCACAGGACATGGGTAAACCTCTTAATGCCAATGTAAAGATAAGAAACTTGAAAATGTACGTGACAAGAATACGAAAAAACAAACAAACCCAAAACAACCCATGACATCATGTTGTTCAACACTCCACTTTACCACTCTTTGAATTTCTATTCATTTCATTGCTTACAGAAATTGTCACTTTTGTGCAATTTATAACACTTAGAACCCAGTGATTTTTTATTGGAGAGTGTAGGTGCATCTTTATCATTAGGCATGTCTGTGAATATATAATATTCATGTTTATAATGAGCAATATCATTAAAACAAAATTGTTAATCACGGACAATAACGATATCATTAGTAGTAAAACGGTGATATTGGTCGGGAATTAGTCATTGCTTTACTACTCCCTACATTTGTCAGAGAATATTACATATATGGTAAGTTTACTCACCCATTCCTGATCCTCAGAGATGACCGTGTTCATCGGATCAGGGTCATAGTAAATCGCTGTGTTGGCTGTGACACGCCTCAGCGTGGTGTGTTCAAGACGACAAAGCACGTCTTTGCACTTCTCTGCATCACGAGCAGCCTGTCCTAGGAGGTAAACTGTCAGTGAAGGGGTCTTGGGTTTCTTGGAAATGTTGATGATCTCCTTCAAACGTGGCACACCCAAGGTTACATTCTTGGCAGACACACCAGCGTAGTGAAAAGTGTTCAGGGTCATCTGCGTAGCTGGTTCTCCCAACGACTGGGCAGCCAAAGCTCCCACCATCTCACCTGGGTGAGCCTAGATGTGGTGGACAAACAGTGATTGAATTACATTACCCGCCAAGTATGAAATAATGAAATTAGGGATATTAACATTCACACTTTAACAAAGTTCTCACGACATGGGAAGAATGCAGGAACGTGTAAATTCAAGGTATATCTTCCTGGTGCCAACCATCAAGTAATGATGAGCAGTTCTACCACAGTATACGGCACTAATGTCTCACATTTGCATTTGATGCGAAGGGGTTTTGGAAGTTGCAACCGAACTAATTACCTAGAGCACAATGTACAAACCTCTTTTTGCCTGAAAAGAACTAGATTGAGAATATATGTGACAATGAAGAAAGACTAATTAACAACTTACCATGGCTTGCTGGAATTTGGTTTCAATCTCTCCAATCACCCACTCAAATGCTTCAGATGTGAGCCAATGTTCCTCTGCCACTCGTTTGGTGCACAGCGTGGATCGAATCAGGGCTTTCATCAGCAACGTGGCATTCTCATTAGCTTGAAAGGAGATGGGGTCTGCTCCTACCACAATTATCAACTTTTTACACAGATCTCGCACTCCTGAAAATAGAGAACAGGGGCAATGTCTAACATTTCTGTTTAATACGAAACATTTGTTAATCCCCATTAAGTACCATTTGACATTTTTCCTTCTATCAAAAGACATTTTCAAATTTTGATTTTAGATTCACCAACATCACAACAGGGCTATTTTCTTCCTTCTGCAAATTTTAGTGGGTCAGGCAGAATTGATTGGCGGGGCGATGTCATATAACAAACAGTTCAACACATACACCTCTTCTATCACCATACCCAGCCCCTGAGAAAAAGTTACCCATTCATTATAAGAAACTAGTACACAGGGAATTCTCCAAAAGGGGACACCATTCACAGGGGAAAAAACAAACAACAGTGCTTTATTTATATGCACTGACTCATGGCCGGTATTCCTGCCAGCGATAACATCGGGGGTCAGATTCTACCAGCAGGTTTTTACGGCCAAAGATAATGAAAAGAAAAATATATATATATATATATATATTTCTTACCCTCTATGATTTTGAGTGGATGGAGGTCTGACGGCTTCCGTTTATCAATGCGGAAAACCTTCTGCGCATTCCACATGATTCGGGTCATGTTGCAGGGTAGGACAATCCTTGCATCACCAGTGGAGAACACCTGCCTGATGTTTACCCTGTCATCCTTCAGTTGCTCCCATTCCTTCTCCAGTTCAGACATCAGACTGGCATCGTTCATCAAATCCTTGATGACCTCCTCACTCAAGAATCTCCTCATGTTTCTGTGAATTGATTTGTTATTAGTAACAATATCTGGGATGAACTAAATTCTTTACATAGTGCAGACATTCATGATCATAACATATTCCCTCAAAGTATGCAGCAAAATAATGTAAGTCATTCATGCTGCATATTCCTGTCAGTGAACATATGCTATTAATCACAACAAGAACATCAACAGTAACTATTCTCTCCTATTTTCCCCCAAAAAATAATATTAACGGCAACGCCCAATAATCTTTCTTTCTTTCTTTCTTTATCATTTCCTTTCTACCTTTCGGTGTAAGGTTAAGTGCGGACGAACTCTCGCCATTG
>JARFNW010127670.1:0-11864 GCA_031763155.1 Dirona albolineata | reverse complement strand
GCGGGACTAGAAATTCAAGACTTTTTCAAGACTTAAGATCTGTTTTGCCAAAATACCCCCTATTTTCCAGACTTTTTTAAGTCTTAAATCCCCATTCCCATTTTCAAGACCTTTTCCAGACTTTAAGACTTGCGTACGGACCCTGATATAGATAACATTCAACATCTTTCTTGACCTGTTTCAAAATAATTTTTCCTGCTGTTTACAATCAAACTCAAATATCCTTTTTCTTCAATTCACTACTGGATACAATATTATTTGTTCCAATATCTGTCTGTCTACTGTCTTTAGAGAAGCACATCAGATGGTCGACTGACATACAGTGATAATACTAGCTGCAAGATAGCTAGACTGAGTTGATGGAATCATATAAACAGTAGCGCCTCAGGACATGATGGCAACAATAATTAATTCAGCCAGGTTGTGGTTTTGTTGATGGAATGTGTAATGCCAATTACTATTAGGCCATATTCCCTTCAATATGAATTGAGTACGGTATGAAAAAAAAAATGCTTTTGACGACCTATTTCTTCCTTATTTACTGCTTTGCCAATGCATCATGAACCAATGACTAAATTTCATGTTTCTGACAAACAACAACAAAAAAGAAAACAAAAATATAGTGAGTCAGGGAGACATCTTGAGTATTCATCTTCATAGTATTTAATAGCAAATTACGCAATTCAAAATTATATAATATTTACAAAACAGTTACATGATTTAAGTTTCTACTGGTAAAGAATCTATGACGCTTCAATTCTTTCTTTTCATCTTTCTTCTTGAAAAACTGTGACAACACTGGTGTCCCTTTGGCAGCCTCTTCTTCTTCGTCTTCATCTTCCCTGTGCAGTAAAAGTAAAAGACAAAAAAAAAAAAAACCCAACTGAATTGTGTAAATGTGATGTTTTTCTTTACTTTGTGGGTTATAAGACAGCAGCACTTTTTAAAACAGAATATATAAATTTAGACATCAAAGATTTTAGAAACATCCATTCTGAAAAACAATCCAGTAGTAAGCATAGATATGGATTGAGGCAAATAATCCATCATACAAACCAAAACTTTGTGATGTAGTAATTGAGGAACATGTGAAATGTGGCTAGATAAATGTCAATGATAATGATATGTAATTTATCTAATAACAGACCATGCTACAGGGACTCCATCCTTTTCAATAATAATGGAGGCTGTTGACCAACTGAATCGTATGAACGATGGGAACCCAAATACTTTATCAAAGCTGTCGACTAGGAACTGCTTGGTTTTGGGATCTGAAAATGAACCCCCCCCAAAAAAACCAACAGTATAATAAATAATAAATGTCAAACCAAATGATACCTTCCTCAATTGTAGAGTGCAACCGTTTTAAAACTGATATTTAGCCAAACCCTAAACTTTTGTCTAACAAAACAAATCTGAAATGTAAGTGAAAGTTATAAGTTATTAAAACTTTTAGTATAGGTATGTTTAAAACAAGATTACATCACTGCTTGCCAAATGCATAGCGTGGACAAAGAAAAATCACATCTCATAAACTACAAAGGATAAGTAGATGTGAAACTTTCAGCAGTTACATTAGACAATCATCTGATTCTGAATAGTGTAGATAAACACCAGTATTTGTGGTGTATTTCAATATAATCCATAATTTCGAGCTTGTTTAACATAGAATCTAATTCTAAAAAGCAGCAAAATTAAGCAAAATAATGTAGACAATTGTGTTGAAAAATGTTACAAGCAGGATAGAAAACAAATAGTATCCTAATCCACTTAACTTACCGTCTATATTCATCACAGAAGATTTTCAACATTTGTTGAATGGTGGCAATGTGTAATGTGTAAAGTTAAAGACAGAATTTGAACTCCATATTTATCTTATCATAATAGAATATGGCCCATGTTCTCTATATATGGATTGGCTCACACAACAACACCAGCAAGACTGTAACTGTAATCATAACAGTATTTCATTACTCATCCCCCACCCCTTAAAAATGCAAAAATGAAAACAAACCTCCTGGGTAGCCTGAACCGTATGGCTGAGAGGTTATATCACTATCAGATCCAATGTATTCCATGAACTGCCAGTTCTTTACCGCTTGATCTCTGGCAACCTTTAAATATATGAAGTTACAATTACAATACCATTTACATTTATTCAACAGCAATAATTTATGCTATTGAAACAGCAAAATATACCATCAGCTTTCCATAAAGGAAGGTAGCATATATCTGCCTTTGATAAAACCTCAGTGCCATGAGGGGGATAATAAGTTTTAACCAGAAAAAAACATATATACACAATATATCCTAATCAATGCCAATGTTTAGTAAAAACTAAACATTATTCTATTTTTAAAAAGTGTGGTCCCATGGGTAAAAGGGATTCAATATTTATGCTGAAACATAGAGGAAATGGGAAACATTGGTCATGTTCTAAGAAAAAAATTCAAAATTAGAAAACACCACTGAATATTTTTCATAACTAGCTGCTGACACATTGATGACAGGTAAACATGTTTCGATAAAAAAATAAATATATAAACATATCTAAATTAGAAGCTGTGATACATTATATTTTCATTATTAGCTTCAGATGTTTTAAAAGGTTTGGACAAACCTTGGCTGCAATACTGGCTGCACTGACGACGGGATAGAGGGAATCAGCTTTCTTGGCCACAGTCACATCGATGGAGGGAAATATTTCCTTTAGTTTGGCTTGATATTTACCTGGATCACCAACTGTATCGACATACAGCTGTTAGCAAAAAAGAAATGATATTAGGTGGTGGGATGCATGTTTAACTTCTGCTTTTTAATTATTAGATTCAAGTGGTTAATATTGAGGATTGTCACATCTTTATTATTATTCATTTATTTACTCGATGATTTTCATTGTAACAACCAAAAAATCGCCCAATAAGAAGTGAGGTAAAAAACAAAGGCAGGCCTAATACTATTACTGACGACAAACTTATTGTAGTTTTAACGTTGTAACCAATTAAATAGATTTGATCAGACAATTTCATTCTATTCTAAGGACCAAAATACTTTACTTCAGATCTGCATGCATTAGAAGTCATATATGAAAGAATTACTTAACATGACATAAAAAAAATAAAAAAATATATATACTGATGCCTTTGCCTTGTGTATACAGCATATCAGATCATATAAATATATTTCATATAATATAATACATAACTATAAATTTGCACAAAAAAAATATAGCATCATAGGGGCCTACCTCTGTTACATTCACACCCCTGTCTATTGCAGTTTTAACAAGTCTTATGGCACAATCATGTGACAAAGCATTCAAATTGTATTTGTCTCTGGAGATGATAAGAATGAGAGATTTGTTAAGATAAAAAAGAAATGAAATAATTGCTTCCAAACCCAATTATAAAACAAAAGCCAAAATCCAATCCTATAATGGACAAGATTTGTGAAGAAAAATCGTCCACCCATTATGATTTTTTACTATCATAGATAGATTACATAACGAATCAACAGCGATTGAGTAACGCTTTGGTTGCCTTGTCACTTACAAGTTTGATATTAATATCTAAAGAGAAGGTATTTTAAAGATGCTATGTAGCAAATATTAACCATTGTAATTCTGCATAAAATTTGACTCCTCACCAGCATAATAATCAATATAAAAATTAATGAAGGAACAGATAAAAGCTTAACATTCAAAAGTAATATTGGAACACCACAAGGAGTCCCATTTTATTCATTGTCTATCTCAAACACCAAAGCATGAAATTGGAAAAGCACTCCTTTGTGAGGTAATATATATATATTGTACATATATGCCGATCACATAAACCATGTCCGATTGCAGTTGTGTTTCGAAAGGGTCTTGTTAAATCTTTGAAAACTTATATAACGCCAACGATACATTTCACAGGAGTGATTACACTTAACACAATGTTCCTTCCCCACTTCCAACCCTCATTGACTAAACAAAATCATTGCCAATTGATACTGAGTTAAACTTTGTTTAATTCAAATTATGGAGGTGAAAATATTAAAATGTACAATTCATTTTACTGCTCTAGTGATCAGAACACAGATGAGTAATTTCATGAAAGATTTATGTGTCAATAAATATTTCATTTATTTTTATCAGAGGATAGGGTGACAGGTTCCTTAGGTATCTTCTCCTTTTATAACTAACTGGTAATCAAAGTTTAATTATAGTAACAAAATATAAACCAACATATATGAAAAATAGATTAATATCCTAAAACTTTGATTATTGGCTTTCTTTTAAAAAATTATTTTTTTATCTCACAGAAATATTCAATTTATTGTGTTCAATTAGGTACGGTATGCATATGCCAGACCTAATTTTAAATTGCACCAGATCAGATTGTATTTACCTCCTTAACATACTTGAAGAAATGTACATTGGCGTTAACAATTCCACCATCCATCCCAGCAAATTGAGTGAGGAATTCATTTTATCAAATATGCTTTCACGCTGCTCCTCTGATAAAGTTTTCGAGTCTGAATAAAACATATAAATAAAGAATACATTCATCAGTGTTGAAAACAATATAACGTTATTCATGAATTCAATGACAGATCAATATTGTAAACCTGATCTGTTAAAATAGTATCCAAACAATATTTCAGTAATGAAAAGCAGGCAATAAATGGTAGTTTTAAGCTTCTAAAATCAAGTATGATAATAATATATAATGCTTCTTGATTCAAATCTATCTCTATACATACCAGCAAAATTCATGTCTTCAAATGTTTCTTTGTCTGCTACGGGACTGAAACAAATACCATACACCATGGGACCTGTTGAATACATTATAAAGGTGTAAAACATAAAAAGCCTTTTAGGATAATTTGGCTAAATAATGTGGCTTCTGACTAGCAATATTTTACCAACACAGTACACAGAAACAAACTTTAAAGGGTGAATTTTAAGCAAAAAATTACCACCATACCCAGTTACTAGAACAAGAAAGACTCTCTGCAATTCATATTATACAAGTATTGAAAGAAATAAAAGTAAAAGTAATTCAAAAACATGCAATTGCTAGACTTGCCAAGAACAGGGCCTCGTCCAGCTTCATCAATCCCTAACCAGCAGGGTTCAGATTTCAGCCGGTCACAAATGGGTGATTCCAGAAGACAATTTTTGCGACGATCAGCATCAAAATTTGACTGATCCATCTTGCACCAAAGAGAACTGTAAAAAATACATTTAAAAACATGAGTTTCATAATAATGGCTTCAATTCAACCCAAAATAAATAAATTCACAACTTAATAGTCATTTAAATTTTAAGAGAATGTATCGAGATTACTAGAACTAGAAGAGATAGTTGTAGTTGTATAGTTGCTGGAACCCAATCGCGTTCACATTTGATTGGAATAATAACATAATATAATAATAATGTTCATTTATATAGGGCTTATTCACGATCACCACCATGCTCTAAGCGCTTTACAGTAGCATATTTACCCCGGGTAAGCAACGGAATACTCAACACATAATACGCCACACGCTGCCTGTTAGGCCCGAATACAATTTTTGGACAAGGACAAACGCTGCTACAACCATGAATCATCCCACGGTCAAATGATCATTGTAATGAGGACCAAGGACACATATTCATACACCATAGTATGTGTGTTTTTGTTTTGGGATGCAAATAACGGCCAGATGTTTTTAAAGCATTTTAAAAGTGCCTGTTTTCACATTGCGCTCATTTGACATCTGCACGTTCATCGCATTTTTTTCTTCATATTCATTGTATGATAGTGTCTTGGTGCCCGTGTTTTTGTGCACTGTATGAAAGTTGTACACTATTATTGTTAAAAGCGCAACCAATGATTCAACAATAAGTTTCGCCCAGTAGTCACCATGTAAAACCTTGACAACACAACCAATCTTACCCCCATTTGACTCCAGTGAATCTTTAACTTTTTGACTAGAAGAAGTAACGAATCGAAATAAAGTCCAAGTGCAACCCAATGTGGTAACTCGGCAGAATCATGTGACCCACCTCCAAAACCTCGTCTGGATTCACTTTCGACCTGGCCTAGTAGTTTCACTTTTCTATAAAGTAAAATTCTTTTGCTCCGGGGTTGTAGGAAAACAGTGTTTATTTATATAAATGCAGAATGGCCTTGTCGATTGCTCTGACTCTTTGGTTTGTGCAAATAAAAATTTAATTCTGGAAATGACTGACAAATGAAAAGTGAATATGGGCAGGTGATGAATGCGGGAGGGCTCCAGCGTTATAAATGGCGGTCAGTCCAGGAGTATAATAATATGCTTTAAATAGGCAACATGACAACGTCTTTCTTTTGAGACAGTCTACTCAAGAAGTAAAACTTAAATTTTTCTTATAATTCTAATTGCTATATATTTAGTAAGCATTCCTTCCAATTTTGCCTTTTAATTTGAAGTATTGTAACAGCATAAAAATTTAATTTAATTAAAACAATAGGAGCGGCAGTGGGCATTTGGATTGTGATTGGGAAACTGTCGTCACTGGTCAGACTCATTCTAAAAAAATAAAAAAGCACATACCCAGAGCTTGAAAGTGAAAGTAAAAATAAAAGAATCTGCTCTCCAGATTTTATCGCTATCACTATTATAATTCAATTAATCTATACTATTATAATAATATACACCCCCCTTCCTTATATTATGCCTTATAATATCAAATATGCTAACTTACCACCTTAGCCTAGGCCTAGAGTAGAGTTAGATAGTTATAATTGGTCTGTCTAGTGACTAGGACTAGTATAGTGGCAGACTATTTTTTTACATTAAAATTAAACTAATACTAATACTATAGTCTGAATCTAAAAAATGAGTTAATGAGTCTAGTGGTTATTATTACTGTCTCTATCATGTGTAAGTAGTAGTTAATTATTAATAGTACTTCTAGTACTAGACTAGTGATGATTATAGTATAGTGAAGTAAATAGTAATAGTATAGAAGTATAATAGTAGTAGTAGTAGTGTCCAGAGTAAGTAGTAAGTAGTAGAGTAGTAGTGGTCTGCTGGGGTGATAAAAACACTCTCATCACACCACATCATCATCAACAGCAAAAAAGTAGTTTTTGAGTTTGATGTTTTTTAAAACTATTAGACTAATTCACAATAACACAGTGACAGTACTAGTACAGTAGTACTAGTACTAGTGTAGTAACAGAGTAACAGTAACAGTACAGTAACAACCCCGGGACAACAGTGACAACAGGCACTCTGACTCTGACTGACACTGACTCCGGCAAATAAAAGCAGACAAAATAAGAAAAAACTGATGACAGTGACTGCAGTTTCAGCAAGTGACACTTGACAGTACTACAAGTACAGAAAGTAAGAAGAAAGTGGACAGTCCAGTTTCTTTGACAGTTTGACAGTAATCAACTGGCACTGGCAGTAGTGGCAGTGCAGTGCAGTGGCACTGGAAATGGAAAGGAAACTGGCTAATTTTTGATCGTCCAACAAGCCCAGCATGATGATGTGTAATCAGGAAAGGACAATAAATAGATGCAATTCGTCTTACCTTGGTAAGAAAGACACCAACTAGAGAGATAGTTTAGTTAAGGCAGATTCTATAGTATATACTATGGTCTACAGTAGTAGACTAAGTATAGTTTTCTTAGATAGTGACCAGATAGCCGAGTCCTAGGTCTAGTTGTTGCGAGTTACGATGGATATTTTGCGCGAAAGATGGAAAGTTTGTTTATAAGGTACACCAAAATGGTCTTTAACCAAGAAGAGCTGAAAAAATCTAGTATCGTACTAATCATTTCATATTTATTTCGATATTCTAATGGCACGAAGAGTTAAAGCCTCATTTACATAATCACGGCCCAGCTCTTTGTCGAGCCCCTTGCCAAGCACGGTCAAATTGTCTGGCAGTTCATCATCACCACCACCACCACCATTCTCCTCTCCATGTAAGGATGAACAAGTTAAGCAGGCCCGATTGATAAACAGTATTGGAAATTGGTAGGAAAGCAATTTAAGCAAGAACTTCATAGAAGCAGAAACAGTGACTGCAACCAGCTGGCATCGAACCATGCCTGCTAGTCGGGAATGGCACCACTTGAACTTGAAGCCACCATTCTCTCTTTCTATTTTTGTTTATCATCTCTCACTGGCACTTCAACCTTTTCCTGGTATCATTCTGCCACCGTATCAACAGGCCGACAACAGGTAGTCAGACAGTCAACCAATGAGCTAAATTCAAACATATTCCTTTTTGGCGTTTACGAAGTTATTCCGACGTGGGTTGAGGGAAGAGCTAATTTGGGTTTAACGTTTTGCAATTATATAAAGTTTCCCAGGTGGCAACTCCCAGTTGACCTGTAACTGAAGAGTAACCACTGGGGTAACAGTAAAGTGTTTATCAGCAAATGCATGGACCTCATGGTACATTGTTGTCCAATTTACTGACGCGGTGGGCTAATCACCTGCTCGTCTTTAATTCCTGATGCAGAGTCTTTCTAGCGATGTGTAAGGTGATGAGTGGTGTCACTCCTCGTTGTCATTTGGATTTACTTCAATTTGTCATGTACACCCTTCATAGCTTGACACATGGCTGCCACCTACCCTGCTTTCTGTGGTATAAAGGGGATTCGATAAACAAACAAAACATAAAGACAAGAAGTGCCCTATGTGGTCTACTCTTCGGGTTGTGTGTGTTATATTCTTATTACGCGTTCAAACATGATTTCTGTTGTTTGCTCCATCGAATGCGGCTGGCGTCTCGACACCTCTATTCATAGAGACAGGTGGCGCGCATCCACAGGGGCGTGCATTTATCTGTTTGTTACATATTACGCCCGTAGACAGTCTGCACTGCGCCTATGCCTTGTCGTAACAGTGAACAGAGATACATTCCCAGTGACAGCTTGCGTGGCCCGAGGACCCGAAATGCTGTTACTGATCTATGCAAATTGAGGATCAAGGCTAATGGTCAGATAACAGTTTGCGCATCGTCCCCCCACCATCGATGAGGAACAAGAAAAGATCAACCGCCTGGCTCAGTGACTGACCGAGATCATGACACGAGTGGTGGAATTCTCATGCTTTAGACAATAAAAAATTCCTCAATGAAAAGGGTACGTACACTAAACTCACACATTTAAGTAAGATGGCCTCTTGATGTCAGAAAGCAAATCACATTTGAGAGAAGGGGAAACCTAACCTAAAAAGTCAATCGAAAACATAGAACATATTTTGAACCCTCTCTAATCGAGGAGAATAGGTAGGGTAAAAAAATTTGGCACTTTCAATAGCAGTCGGGGGATATTTACCGACAGTGCAATCGCTCAGCACAGATTACAGCATTAAACAAATCAAAAACAAAACAAACAAACAACACCAATAACCCCGCTCCCCCCCAAAAAACCTTAACCCAATAACCGCAACAAAAATCAAAGCAAGTCAAGCCCGTTTTTAATACTACTTCTTCAGGATAGTTGGCTTTACTACTGCTCGTATCGCCCTATACTCTGCACTATTATGCATTCCCGGTTGTCATATGGAAGGATTACGAGTTTCAAGTCTGGCGTCAACCATCATCGTCATCATCATCATCATCATCACCACCACCACCACCACCACCATCATCACCATCACCGTCACCGTCATCATCGTCATCACCACCACCACCACCACAACCACCACCATCACCATCATCATCATCGTCATCATCATCATCATCATCATCATCATCATCATCATCATCATCATCATCATCATCAAATAATTTGTTTGAGAGGTAGACTACTTACTTACCACTCATTAGGTGAGTTGGCATTTAGTTGTTATGTTTTGTTCTTTTGTGGTTTTTTGGGGTTTTTATTTTATTTTTCCAATTGTTGGTCCTGCGTTGAGTGCTGAGTCCCCAACTTGGAGGACCGGCGGTCGCTATTATTTGTTTGGTCCCTCTCCGCCAACCTGTCTGGTCAAGGCCATCATAATGAGACCAAGTTGAATGTATATAGCTATCTCCTGCCAGCATAGCAAACTATATAATATTTTCCATGGCTTACATTTTACGTGGTTTCAAATTGTATTGTTTTATTCGTGTTGGGATAGCATTATGCAGCTTTTGCAATACAATAGTCATTTCATTTTACATAGTTATAGCTTTTTTATTTTTATTGTTTTTCTTCGATATATTAGTTCGATGTTTTCATTAATTTACTTATACATCTTTCTGGTGATGCTATTATTCAACGAATCTTAAATAAATGCCTATTTCAAAGTGAGCCATTGACCTTTAAAAAGATATATAACTGCCTTTTACATGTGGCATCGTGGAGAGAGAAAAAAAATTGGAACATTAGAGTGGAAGACATACGTATTAACAAAATGTGATCATGCTAGGATAAGAAACTAGAAACACAAAATTGCTTCCAGAAATATAAAATAAAAGTGAATAATAATAAAGCTTACTGTACTCGGGTACAACATAATCTGTTTTTTGACGCGGATCAATTCCATTATTGCCCGCAAGTACCTTCAGGCTAAATTGTGAAATAAAGCAAGAATTCACACCTATCACAGCCATCACAAACATATAGCATTTAAAACACCAAATTTGCTTATCGTCTATAATGTGCAAATCATCTGAAAGTGAAGACGATGTGCTTAAATAAAGTGTAAAAAATGATCAATGGATTAGATACCTCGAATAGCCTCGATGAGCTCCGGTGAACAGTTGTAATTGAGATCATCAGACACTTCTTTGACCTCTTCTGTGGTCAGTGAATGGTGGACAGATGGAATGAACCAAGACGCCTTGTCAAACGGAGCTCTAAAACCAACGAAGTCAAAAGCGACAATTATTATGGATCATATTATAATTGTTATTGATTGGGGAAAAAAAGAATAATCCTTATATTCAATATGTGGTCTCCGTTATTTCATTGGGGACGTGAATATATATATATATATATATCATTGGTCGCATTTCCAGCCGTTGTGGCGAATTGCCTCACCTTTTCCCGGGACAAATTATGTGCTACTATTACTATAAAGTGGTTGGAGTTAACGGTGATGATCGTGGATAAGCGCTATAATATACTATATAGATGTCATTCGCCATAAATGTCATTCGCCATAAATGTCATTAATCATCACTTCCAATTGCTAAAGAGCAAACAACCGAACATAGAAAACACTGCAGCACCAGAACCTGAGTAATAGTAATAGGTAATGGTGTTATTTCGAGGGTTCGGGCAGTGGACTGATCACCTGTTTTCTATAAGCTCCTGGGGTTACGTTAACTGATAAGACACATGTGCAGCTTGTTAATACCATAATACGTTAACTGATAAGACGTTATAACGTTTAGGGGGCCTGCTGGCGTATCAGGATCTGCGGACCGGGGTTTGTCGCTTCGTTTCTCCTTCATGGCTGAGCATTGGACTGGGACCAACACTGCTACTGAGCAATATTACAGGGTAAAACAATCCAATACAAAAAAACAAAACAAAACCAAACAAAAACTAAACAAAAAGAAACAAAAAACATAAAAACAAAACCAAAAAAACCCCCAAAATAACCCCAACCAACCAAACAAACAACAAAAAAACAAAAACAAAAACAAATAAAAACAAAAAAAAACCAAAAACAAAACAAAGCAAATATGAAACTAACAAACGCTGACATATTTCAAGCGAGGCTGATTGCCGCGAGACGACTAAACGATTAAAATACTTTTAAAATGAATGGCAACCCAAGACCAGTGTGACTTTAGACATGGCATTTCGTTTGTCAATGTGCCTCTTTGGTAAAGTTTCCACAGTTTCTATGGCTGTTGGGGAACACCTGAGGCTACAATATCATGTTGTCTGGTT
>JARFNW010127659.1:0-11865 GCA_031763155.1 Dirona albolineata | reverse complement strand
AGAGCTTGACACATGGCTGGTCCCTACACTGCTTATTGCGGTATAAAGGGGATTCGATAAACAAACAAACAAACATCTGTGTAACATGGTATGCATGTCTGTATTGTTAGATGAAAAAATAATTACCTACCTTTTTGTGTTCTTTGTTTGTGTTTTGTTAATGGCAATGAGAGAATCAAAACTTTCAAGGGAAATTTTGGAGCACTATTTCTATGATTTTTAAACTTTCCCCTCTTAACGTGTTTGCGTTCACACAAAACATTCATAATTCATAAACTAAAGAAGATAGTACTTCCCCCTTATCAAAACCTTGATAAACAGTTGTATTTGTTGTAAGATGGCAATAGCATGCTTATTCTCTTGATTAACATTATTAATGCAGCTCCTAATGCTATGTTACATTGATAAGTTTAGTATTAAAAAATGCACTGCTTTGACGACCATTAAAAATAGATTTATACCATTTCGTCTCATTTTCAAACTATTTCACCATCTTGCAGACTACATCGATTTTATCATTTTGCCTTATTTTCAAAATATTTCACCATCTTGCAGACTACATTGTGAGAACCACTGATTTAGTTGTGTGTAAACTAAGATTGTTTTGTTTTACAGCTGCACAATCATGAAATACGACCTGGGAAACCCCTGAAGGTCAATATTTCCATCGCAAATGTCAGACTTTTTGTTGGAAACATCCCAAAAAACAAGTCCAAAGATGAAATCAAAGAGGAATTCTCTAAGCGAACTGGTAAGGTTTCCTGTAATTATTAGACATAGGGTTGCCATGCATTACAGGATATCAGGGAACAGGAAACAACAATGGTTTGGGAAAATATCGGGGAATTCTATCAGCATAGAAAATTAATTATTTGTCGGCAATTGCATTCTTGTTCTCATTATTTGTTGCTAGACAACATTTATCTCTTTGAGATGCTGTGTCAATCTCATTCAAAATATTTAGACTCCATCAGCTCTGATAAAACAGATCAAATAGCTTTTGCAGTTGTGGTGTGCATTTATATCAGCTAAAAACATCGGACATCTGAAAGGGTTTGACTTTAAAATATTTTGCTGAAGTAAATTAAAGACCTTGTCATCAAATAGCTTGTTACGATTTAACCACATTGCCGCGCACAGCAATCTAAAAAGATCGAATTGGTCTTAGTTTCCGGAACTCTAGTTCTGACATGATGGGCTCAAAAAAAGGCTGGATTTTTTTTTTTGTCCAGTGTCACAAGATTCCTAAATTTATAGCGGATTTGAAATTGAAATTTTTTATTTTTTGTCTCATAATTAAAAGAAATAATAGATTTTAAAACCTGATATGGACAAATAACAATCATAAACGCAACAAAATTCAAAATGGTGGCGCTTGTTCGAGGTCAGACTCTCACTGAACAGCATCTATACACATTTAAACTAAAATTGCCCACTTTTTCGTTTGAGGTAATTAAAAAAACTGCACACAATTTCAAAGTTTATCACATTTTAATCCTCTTCGAATTTCAATGTGTCACTTCAAGGCGGTTCACAAATAATAAGAAATGAATTTGTGTCACAAGTCTGGAAACAAGTAACACAGAAAATCGCTAAGTTTACCGTTACCGTGTAGGTTCAAATATGTAAATAAAACCCCAATTATTATTTTTTGTTAAAGCTTTATTCTTTTTTTCTTAACACCAATTTACTTTTTTTAAACTCAGTGCAGAAACTGGGTTGTTTGCCTTCTGAGCGTTTTCCACCATAAATTAATGATCTCTCTATTTCAAATCTATCTCTATCACATGTGGGTTTTTTTTTACTTGATGTCCAGTCAACTTTTGTCGGAAATTGCAATTAGTGTGTCTAAATGTCATGAAGTTATTCATTGGTGCACTTGTACTGATTTACTTGATGATGAAAAGTGAACTTGGTGAAAATTTTGCTGTGTGAGAAACCAATTTTGCTTAGCTTCGAAATTTGGCAGATTAGGTAGGTAGTACCTTTCAACCCACAATGTCATGTGTTGAATTGCGGTTGTTGCTACCCCGTTTTTACTAATGTGAGTAAAAAGTATCATGGCAAATAACTTTCCAATGTAATCTGATTTTTAAAAAATATATTTTTGGTACCTCCTGATTAACAAGGCCAAGTTGCTTGGGAAAATCTTCTAACAATCTTGTCTTTTTGATCTAAAGTCCTGAAAAAGTTCTCTATTCCTGTTGGTCCCGAATATATGATCCCCGTTTTATGACAATTGGAATGTCAACAACCACGCAATGCTACATTGACAGTGTCATAGATTTCCTTCATTTAAGTGTTTGGTGGGGTAATAACTCGTCATGGAGATTTTCTATAGTCTGTTACATTTTTATGTAAAAGAAATGAAACTACTGGAATTAATTGAGTTTTATTACAATACAAATTTGTGAGTATTATCCCTTTCAAACTATACCCTTTTGAGTAAATTAGCGTCATGAACAGGCCGCATGATTGGATGTAGTATAAAAGGGGAATCTCTTTATAAAAATAGCATCAGGAAATCCATTAATCATTCCTCTTCACAAATAATATGGGGTTTCCAGCCTTTAAATACCAGATTATATTGAAAGACCCACCACCATAAATACACAAAGTTTTGGCCCACGGCAACAGCGCAAGGAACTTGTGTGTGATGTCATCACTGGTTACGGCGACTCTGCACAGTATAGAAGTAGGTCACTGGCGATACCGCAAGCCTAGCGGCGGCAACACAGGGTCAGAGTTAATATCAAGTCTGGTCAATCTCTTGCACTTTCTCTTTGATTTATTGGCAATGATTTTCCGGTTTGATATGATTTGGTCAACCCCTGGCACTCCATGCCATGAGAAATTGTTCACGTGAAAATTATTGAGTAGCCCCCTATCTTGTAGAACTTAAATTTCAATTGATTAATAGAACAAAACAGTGACATTCTGCAGATCTGTTAAAATGATTTTGTGTATCATGAAGGTTGTATGAATAGAATTTATCTGTTCTAAACAGCAGCTGTTTACACACATTTTCAAGTATTTTATATATTCTCTTATATTTCAGAGGGACTTATGGATGTCATAGTTTATGGATCAGCTGACAACCAGAAGCAGAAAAACAGAGGCTTTGCCTTTTTGGAATATGAATCCCACAAGTCAGCCTCAACAGCCAAGAGGAAGATGCAAACTGGACGCCCTAAGTTCTGGCAGTGTGAGGTTATCGTGGACTGGGCTGATGCCTTGGAGGAACCAGATGAGGAGACAATGTTAAAGGTGAGATACCAATCTAATAACCCAGTGGTAGTCATTACATGATCTGGCTTTCCTCATTGTTCTTTCCTTGAGCAAACAATTAACTCTATTTCCTGGGGTTAAATTGGCTACTGTAAGTGCATCGAGTATGATGATGATCGTGAATAAGCGCCATATAAATGTTTATTATTATTATTGCACCACTGTGGCTGATGTTAATGTTATTTGTCATTTTTATTCCTAAATTAACTGTTCAAATCAGTATCACCAATTGTTTCCCTGGTCTGTATTTTTGGGGCGCAAGTTGAGCTTAATTAAAGTAAACATTCTGATGTATCAAGGGTCATGAGGTCAGAGAGTTATTGTTGGGTCGTTGGAGTCCCCATTATACCACAGAAAGCAGTTTAGCGGCAAACCAAATGCTCTAAAGCATGTACATGTCAATTGGAAGGAAATCGAAATGTGACCGAGGACTGCACCACCCAACACTTCCAACACATGGCTAGAAACTGCAACAGGAATATAAAACTAGCAGGTGGTGAGTGCAGTGTCCAAACACCCTCACAAAAACATTTTACAACCAGGTGTGTATGTCTTTTCTTTCTTTTTTTTAGGCAGCAGCATTCAATTCTTAATCACAAAATAAATATTATCTTATCACAGAAAGTTGCCGCATACATGAAAACTGCCACAAGTATTACTAATTGTAATCACTTACGGTGGGCCTAGTTGATAAGCGTGTATATGTCAGTTGAATACATACATAGACGAACACCATGACCGACGATGTGCTTTGCCGTCAGATCTTGGAGATCTGATACTTTACACTGAAATCAAACGAATACACAAATTCTCAGCTGAAATTGATCTAACCCGTCAGAACACATCACTCTTGATAATAGGAGAACACACACAGGGGAAGTCGTTGTAGTTGTAACACATATAGACTGAATAGTATGACGACTGAAATTATCTTCACACACGGCAGCATGAAAAGTCACGGCGGTTGGCCTCTTGTTTTTGAGGTTATGACTTACGTGTGGAGTGTTGCCTGCTCTTTTATTGTAATTGAAGTAAAATTATGCAAAGATAAGACATCTGAATATGCGGAGCGTTACTTGCACATTCATTGTATTATTGTAGTTAATGCAGCGTTCCAACAGAGTTAAGACAAGTTAGCGATTTCATCATTGCTGGGGGGGGGGGGGGGGGGTTATTTTTTCTAACAGCCTTGACACCGTCCTTAGTTCATTAACTTCCTAGTCATTTGCAAAATAAAAGTTGTCTTCTTGGGATACTTTTCACTTCTTTATATTTGGAAATATTTCTGGTGTTATTTGTCAACTTCAGGTTAGTCAAAACTACACTTTCTGTACAGTATACATTCCAGTATATTGCAATTCTATGTCTTAGTGGCAAGCTATGATTTCGGACTTACTAGTCTATTTTTGGTCTTGCTCATGTTTTCAGGGGTTTTTTCCCGTTTGCCATTTGCACCCCTTGACAATGTACTATACATTTTGCCCTTTGCTGTTACCCTAGAGGTTACTCTTCAGGTTCAGGTCAACTGGAGGCTGCCACCCGGGCATGTTAACTATTGTGTAAAAGTTTAATCCTAGATGATTCTTTTTCGTTGACAGGTGAAAGTACTGTATGTCCGCCATTTGACATCAGATGTAACTGAAGACACTTTGAAAGAATCATTTGGAGAATATGGCAAAGTGGAACGTGTGAAGAAAATCAAAGATTATGGATTTGTTCATTTTGAGGAGAGAGATGATGCAGTGAAGGCTATGGATGCTTTGAATGGAACCAAAGTTGGCAATCAAAATATTGAGATCTCTTTGGCCAAGCCACCAACTGAGAATAAGAAGAAAGAGCAGCGCAAGCGAGACCAGGATCGTCGTGTCTTCAGACATCCATTCTTCAGCAGCTACGATGACTACTTCATGCGTGGTGGTTATGGTGGTGGGAGACCAGGAGGATCGAGGAGACCTTATGCTGCTGGTAATTATGGGGCGGGAATAGGTTTCTTGATCTTTGTTTTTTAAACATGATTTTACATTTACTCATAGATGAGATTTGTCCGCTCTTTGGCGGAATTCCACTAAATGAAATTTTTGTTCCTCCCGACTTCCGAATGTGGTGTTCAAAAGAATGTGCCATCTTCTCAAGTAGTTAGAAGTTAATTAACAGCAGCTAATATGATCTGTCCAAAATATAATCATGTGAGCAGTTGTTCAAAATATTATTGTTGCCTTTTTTATGGCATCCTACATTACTATTGGGGGCTTCCTCAAATAACTTTATTTACAGGTAAGTAGAATCTGTTCTAGTGTGTTATAATTAAAGAAAGCAAGTAAATATGCGTTTTTTTATAGATACATAAAATGACCCCCTATGCTACTTTGATATTAATTCGGGGAATCTATGTTAGATAGAAATGGTGATTTTGTGACATGAAAACTATGTTAACTTGACTAATACACCATCCTTACGAGTGCTGTTGATACAGCGTGCTGGCAGCTAAGATGCCTTATTTCAGGCGAAACAAGCAGCCGCTGCACTCACATTCCCCTCCTTTTCTTATCCCCTATCATGTCTTCTCTCTTTCTCTCTCTCTGTCTGTCTCTCCTGTCCCCATCATTTCCATCCTCCTTGATCATTTTAACTTTCATTTATTACTTTATTTTTTTGAAAAGTCGATTTCTGTCCAGCATAAGTGACATTTTCTGTACTGTAAGGATAAATATGTGTTCAAACTTTGTATGAAAACAATTATGTGTATGGTGTTGCTGAATCATTGGAATTGGTAACTGTTTGAGTGGGACATTTAGACCCAAGATCAAGACGTTATGAAAAGCCTTTGTACAATGTGCATTTGGAATGTTATTACTCAAGACATATTGACATCTTCCTACTCCATTTATTGATGTTAGCTATCGAGGGTTTCATGTCAATAACTGCAGATAAAGCCTGCGGACAAAACCTCTTTTTCACATTAGGCCTTTGAAAATTCTTAATTACAATTGTAAACCATCACATTTTTTTCTGATTGTGTCATCGATACGATAGACTTTCCTCTGAAGTCACTTTTTACAATTCTCATCTATGATTTACTATTATTTGATCATTTGGTCATAGAAACTGTATCCCATTACTTGACTTTGCGCCAGGGAAGCACCTCGCGTATTGCTGATGTGCCCCAATCACAAAATTAAAGGCCTTCGACGATTTCTTTAAAACAGCTGAATCTTTTTTAGTGTACGTAGACGAGTTACCAGTCAACACGACATCTGAATTTATAAATTCTGTATGGAATGAGCAGCCTTTAGTGGGTTCAGATGATAATTGTTATATTCTGGTGATGAATCTTGACATTCACTTAAATTATGAAGTTGAAGAAAATGACAGTGCGATGAGTCTAGACATCGATTAATTTCCCCCCGTAAATTGTATATTTACAACTTCAATACTTTTATGCCACTTATCAATGTGCAACACGTACATGTTGCATATCACATTAAAGAGAAATTATTTCTGAATCTGTTGGTGCTTTTTAAGTTGGAAGTGGTGTAAAAAGTGAGCTCAACATAATTTTTTTTCTGGTAGCTTATCTTATTTTGGACAGTGTTACGGCCCTTTGCTTGACAAATAGGAGGGTGTTGACCTAGTTAGCTCTGTCAAGCAATAGGTTCCTCCTAAGTCACTTTTTACAATTCTCATATGACTATTACTTGGTCATGTCATGTTCTTCCTTTGGTCGTAGAAACTGTATACTGCCATTGCAATTGTACTTTTCCCTGTATTGATATATTAAAAGGGTGAGCTAATTGCATTATTCATTGCAATTTTCTCCAACCTCTCTCTCTCTCTCTCTCTCTCTCTCCCTCTCTCTCTCTCTCTCTCTCTCACACTCTCTCTCACTCTCTCTCTCTCTCTCTCTCTCTCTCTCTCTCTCTCTCTCACTCGCTCTCTCTCTCTCTCTCTCTCTCTCTCTCCCCCTCTCTCCCCCCCCCCTTTTTTTAATTGATTTCAAATTTTCATTACTTTTCATCTTTAGATCATTACTTTGATGACTTCTATGCGTATGAAGAGGACTACTACTATGCCCCTTACCCACCAATGCCGCCCATGCGAGGAGGCCGTGGCGGACGAGGTGGTGGTGGTATTCCCCCTGTAAGTATTTAGATGACAATTACCAAGCAGGGCTCAGCATTTATAGGTCGTTTCAGAGTGCTCATAATGAATAATAAGGTTAAGGAAATGATTCAGTTAATATCAAAATTATACCAACATTGCTGTAATATTTATTATTAGTTTTTGTGCCTCTCGAAAAGCAGCCTCGATCTGTGACTTAAATAAATAATGGATACCGGGAGAAGGTGCAAGTAGGCTATATTGCCACATGGAAAATGTATCGGTAGTTTCGAAAATGGATGACTTGTTTTTCCTTTCGATATGGAAATCATCGATCACTTTGATATGTTCAATGTGGCATCAGTATCTGACGATAATGATAATACTTCCTTGTTTATCCATCACCATGTTGATTCCTATAATTTGACGAAATCAAGTTTTGCATGCTCTGGATTGGTGTGGTGAAATCAAGATCTTGTGAATATAAGTAAAGTAAAGATGCTTTCTATAGCTGTGAACCGAGTAAATACTGTCTAAAGCAGTAGGCAGGAAAACCTTGAATGGTTAAAGCAGTCCGTTTTGGAAATAGCCTGTTGTGCGTTTTGTAGTAGTTGTATATATATTGATATAAAATCAGGTTTTATTGAGAATGTGTTGACACTGATTGCTTGTTTGTGTTGATTAATTTTGCTCAAGGCATTTCATCACAACTTTTATTTTCACCTGCATGTATCAACACTGCTTTTAGTTGTAGTTGTTATTTAATTTGGCCTTACACGCCTTTATTAGATTGTAAAGACCTATGAGCCCTGCTTGGATTTAATGGAAACAAAGTGTCATTGGACATCTTGTTTCCAGTGGGAGGTGTGGTTTCATTGTGAATGTGTTTTTTATTGAAAGAAAAGACGATCCAAATTGCTTTATTGAAATTGTTATGACAAAAATTCCTTTATTTGGCATTTTTTGTTATGAAATTCACAACTCATTTTAAATTGTCATTTTGTTTTGGTCATTTTTTTTCTCAAAAATTTGGACTCAGCAGCACATTTTCAATGCTTCCACTTCACCCACAATATTATTACAACCCTTCCCCAGTCCCCACTAATCACTAGGACAAAAAATGTCTCAAAATGCTTTCATTCTTTTTCGTCTCCTGGTAGCCCGCAATGCTTGGACGTGGTGGGGGGCACCGTGGCCACGCAACAGGCGGTCGGGCAACAGCCAGCAGAGGGGCGGGCGCTAGAGGTCGGGCTGGAGGCCCTGCCCGGGGAGCCCCACGGGGGGGACGTGGGGCCAGCAACGGAAACAGTCCCGGGGCAGGATCAGCATCAGCCACGGCGGCCAGGGGAGGAAAGCGGAAAGCAGGAACAGACTTCCAGAGTGGGAACTCGAAACGTCGGAACACTGACAGTTGGGGCAGCCAGCCAATTCCACAGCAGCCCTTGAAGTCAGAAGCATATGGAGCCATTAGCTATGATGGAAATGATGCTGAGTGGTACCAGGATTCATATGGGCAGAATTGGGGTTGAGGTTTTATGGAAAAGAATGTGTATCATTAATGTTGTTCAATCTTTAATCCTGCCCGATGTGTAAAGAGTAATAGTATCTAAAAGACAGCTATATATATATAAATCTATTTATATATTGGGCTAAAATCACAGCCTGGTAAATTTGACCCACGTGAAGAAAAGTGGTCTGAGAAACTAATGGGGGGTCATTGGCTTTCGTCTTTGGCCCAGAAGAACTAAAGGCGTTGAATCTAAAACTTGTTTGGCATAGCAGTTGTTTCATATATATAATGTACATTTCATCTCCTGGCCTACGTCTCGTGTATATAATTTTGATCCTTATGATAATAAGCATATCCCCCCAAAGATTTTTTTTCTTTTTCGGCAAAGTCTGAATTAAAAATTTATTCAGTCTTCTTTTTTATATATTATCTCATCATAACCTCAGGCTTATTAAGCACCAGGCACGACACGAATGGATTATGTTCTGATTGCTGCACCGTATGGCATCAGGACAGGGGTTCTGTTCTACGGCAGTTTGATGCATCTGTCAGGACCGTCATTGGATCCTGCCATTGCATGCCGCACCATTTGCAATGATGCAGTCAGGTTTTCAGCCCTTCCTGTACAAGGATGTGGGGAAAGCCCTCAAAGTCCAAATACAAAGATGGACTTCCACCTTATTCATCATCCTAGGGGAGCAAGGATTTTAACACATCGTCATCTCTCTTTGTCGTTCAGTAGTACTTTGGTTCTATTCATACCTTCATTGACTTGAGAATCTTTTAATCCAGCATGCCGAAAAAAGTAAAGTTGGTTTTAAATTTATCATCAATATCTTTTTAGCATTTTAATTTTTTGGTGTTATGTGATACAAATTTTGTGTAAAGTTGCCATGTAGTAAAATTACTTTTTGTTTTAAACATGCTTGAAAAACTTGTATGAAACCTGACAGGTTGGTGGAAAATATATTCTGAGATTGGGTTTTGATAATCTTTCACAGATCTTTGCATGTGTTACTGCCCGAAGAGGCAAGTTAGCATTCCACTAACCACTTTTGTTTCTGGTTTTGTACAAATATATTCCTTGTTCATTGTGTCATCAATGAGGTTATCATATTGTCATGTGTTCATGCAATAAACTTGCAAATTTTTTTGTAAACATATATATATATATATTTGAGTGCTCTTTTACATATATTTTTAATATACATGGTCAATTGTCAAAAGCTGAGGCAACAGAATGACTAACTTTTCAACAATAGTGACTTCAAATTAGAGAACTTTCTGGGGAAAGAATTATTTCTATTCTAGAACTTGTACTTATTCATTGTCATCTAGTCTAGAGACAGAATAGGTTTTTGAATTGACAGTGATATTTGTAACCAACTTTTGTCAATATCGATATCACTTGATTAATGTCAATAGTATCATTTTAAACTGATGGTGATATGATGTTACGTGCATCGTTTGACTCCTACTCCTATATGTCAAGTTTTCTATAAAATTATTTTAGGCATATCTTAACTCAAAATTATTCACTTAGTTGAGCAATTGTTTTTGAACATGGTTTTTATCATTTTCATTGCTCCAAATGGGGCACTTTTGCCTCTTCTTATTGATGTGTGGAAACATGTGCATACAGCACAGGAGGTGAACAAAGATAAATGAAAAGTTTGTTTCATGGTCATTCATATGGCATCAGTTTTTGTCAATTGACCATGATATTTAATTTAATTTTGAATAGTTCAGACCATGCCGAATTTGAAGCAAAAGGATTGTACAATACTGAAATTGCACTTTCAGATTAGCCCACCAATTGTTAAATGAAATTTAATAGGTGAAAATTTGGTCTTACAGTACAGAATACCATCGGTTCTAGTTCTATACTGTACACATTTTTTTAAACTGATTCATTTGGACTGTAATAAATCAATATAGTGGTACCTTGTAGTCAAGATGGGATGACCAGTTGTGTGTGTGACCTATCCTTTTGTTAATTACAGTGGCCAGGCTTGCTTACATTATTCAAATTCAACAGTGAAATGGCGTAGGGACTAGCCCTGGTTAACACATGGAAGGCTGAACCACCACAACCCAACTGCTTTGATTGGGATATTTTTATGGAACAGGAATTTTAAACAGGCGTGTGATCAGCCTATAACAATATCCTCAACATGATGATCAACACACTTTTCAGTTCATTGGTTTTGTAGCGTGGGCGTAAGATCTGTTTTATAATAATAGACCCTATCCTCTTACAGATACTACTATATTGATAGTACAGGTTCACAAACTTTAAATCATTTATCGCCTATCAGTCGAAGTCCTCATATCGACGGAGAGCATACAATTAAAATAGACAAGCGTGTTTTTACTGTTAGGCTTATCGTATTTTAACATAATCTGTTCCTTTCAGAACCTTGATTAAACAGTGCAGGGATCAACTCTTGTGTCTGGCCGAGGACAGTGTACAAGACAAGTAATCGATGCACAGATCCAGATTAAGTGCAAGTCTTGTGCCCTACGAGTGCACATGACTGATTCGGAGATAACAAATAAAATATCTTTCTTTCTTAATCAATTTACCTTTTGCACCTTTCGGTGTAAGGCTTAAGCATCATAAACAAACTTTTGCCGCCACTGATTTCTATCCAATGTCTTCCTTTTTGCATCTCTATAGACTTACATTTGTTTTATGGTTTCTGTAATTACTTCCTGACATGTTTTTGGTGTACCTCTAGGTAATTTCCCCTGCTGTTTACATTCTAATATTTGTTTTGGTATCCTACTATTACTATCATTTATTCTGTTTACATGTCCAAACAATCTTAGTTGATTTTTCTCTATTTTCTTTTCTAAACTTTGTTTTCACTTCTCTAATTCTGGTGTTTTGTATCTTGTCCCTTTTTGTTTTGCCAATTGATCTTCTAAGAAATTTCATTTCTGATGCTTGCAATCTGCTTTTATCT
>JARFNW010127648.1:0-11868 GCA_031763155.1 Dirona albolineata | reverse complement strand
GTTTTTCTACAAGCTCCTCTACGCAGTTTGTGAAAAGAACATCAACAAAGATAAAGGATCCAGCTTTAGCCCACCTGCAACTGGAATCGGCGACTTACATTACAACAATTGTGCGAATAACCCACAAAATTATTAGAACAATTGTGCGAATAACCGCAGCCATTTAAATTTTATTATTCATGGGGATATTAAAAATTAAAAATGTCAGGCATTGAACAAAGTCAAAGATCTATCCATTGGTTGATGAAGGTTTTATCAATTTAAGTTAATCACTACGGAAGACAAAAAAGTACAAGTTAAATAAAAAAGCTTACCCATCAAAAAGTCACAAAAATCAGCATTCACATTTTCGGTTTCAGCCTTTCGTTTGCTCATCTTCGGCCTTAAACTTGAAGTTGAAGACCAAACAATCAAATAACTAAATAACAAACTAAATTATATTATTTGTTTCAACGTGATATTAATCAATTTTGTTCTTTTCCGGTTAGTCTAGGCCTGGATAGTTTACACCTAAATTGCCAAATACTGCTTTTCGTGGACTCCTCGAAATGACGCCACCTCAGTTATGACTTGTTTCATGTTTCGCTTTATTAATGCTTTCAACTGCGCCTTAACGAGTGCTTCGCGGATCATGCTTTGTATTTTCACGGAAAACCACGATTTTGATGTAGTGACGAAATATATTTTCGGTACAAAAGAATTCGACTTGTCCTCTACTTCCTGTTATTGTTTACACCGTAAATTTGTTGTTGTCATCGACTTGTCTGTTGTTTGATTTACAAGATGTGACAAAAGTTTCCCTTTTTTTTTATTTAAAAAATCTTCCAGTTGAATAATGGCTGTCTGGCAGCAAGTGCTTGCTCTTGATGCCAAGTTCAATGCTTTCAGATCTCCCAACAATCCACAATTCCGTACGTAACCACCAGCCGTTTGTCTCCTTCGCCTTCTCAACTTCAACTTCATAAATTTCTTTTGTCTTGTGTCTATTTTTTTTTATTATTATTATTTTTAATTATAGTATGTACGATCTAATTCTAAGACCCACTGAGTCGATATTGTGAAAAGAATATTTCCCAAGGACTCAGCTTCAGATTCAGACAGCATTCGAACCTTGGATCTTGCAATCAATGCTGAAGACTACACTACACAGACTCAGACTGCACTCAAAGTTTAGTCTGCTATTCTAATTCCTGTGGTGTGGTCTATTACTAATACTAATGATTACTAACATTATTAATTGGTATTGATATTAGTATAGTCTATAGTATACTCTATCATTTAGTTTGTTGGTGGTTTCTTCATTATAATGAGTGAATGAATTATAAATTTATAAGTGCCAAGATCCATTTTGAAACAAATGCTCGTCGGCGCTTTACAATAAAATGGGCTCACGTAACAACACAACATCATCACATATCAACACATAACAATACAACCATATATAGGTAATGTATAATCCAAAGTCAAAGAAGATGTAGAGAGAAGAGTTCTGTTTTAAGATGATTTCTAAATGTTCCATAATCAGAGGTAGATCGTGTGCGTTGAGACAATGAGTTCCAAATTACAGGGGCCGAAAAAGAGAAGGTGCGATCTAACAGTTTGTCTTTTGGCATCTTTCAAACGAGACGATTGCCATTGCTTGAACGTAGAGAGCGGCTAGGACAATACGGTGTGATGAGGGCATTAAGGTAGTTCTGTAACAATTTATAAAATAGTCAGTGTTCAAACATTTTTATGAAATGTTTTGTTTTTTATTTACAGGTACACTTTACATAAGAAGAAGAAGTCAACTGTTGAGGGAGCATGCTAAAAATGAGGTAACAGAGACATTTTTATTTATTATTATTATTATTATTATTATTATTATTATTATTATTATTATTATTATTATTATTGTCATTATTTTAATACTATATAATATATTTATCTTACCAGTATATATTCATCATTATTGATATTAATATTATATTATTTCTTTAAAAGTAAATACCTCTCAATACTCTCTCGCTAAAAAAATGATAAGCAGGAAAGATGGATCATTAATGGATTTTTACTTTGTGTGTGGGTGGGGGGGGGGGGTGTTTATATTAATTTTTTTAGGTTTGATTGAATGATTTGAAAGCCACATTGAATATTTTCTCTTTCTTTCCAACAGAGAGATCGGGCAACCAGAAAAGAATACCTTCATCTCAGGTCTCAACTTCTCAATACGAGATATGGGAGTCCTTCATTCTCAGACCAAGGGTTTGTAGACATTTTTGGGATTGTTTATTAAACGGTTGATGATCATGTAATTAAGATGTATATGAAGGCCAGGTCAATAACTAAATGGAATAGAATATATTTTCTAAGAAGCAGAGGTGTTAAGAAACTTTTATCAAATTTATACATATATATATGTATTTGGTGACAATCATTTTATGTTATTTTCCAGGAGCCTCAAGAGTCGATCCTTTAGTCTACGGAGCATTGGTGGAAGAGGATCTGAGGTACGAAATGTTAGGAATAGAGGAAATAAAGATTTTTAAACTTGATCAATACATTTTTTTGTTTGTAAACAATATGTTATGAGATGTAAAAATATGAACCATATATATATTATTCCTGTTTGTTTTCTGAGTCACGACGTTTGATAAAATTGAAATGATTTAAGTTAGTTGTTTGACACTTGAATCTATACCATTATCTTTTTTTTATATATATGCTTTTTATCAAGAGCTTGGAGGCGACAGATGGCAGGAAGTACTACCACCGACGCCACATGAGCACCAGCTCCCTCAAGCACTTGTACGAAGGGCCCATGAAACATGTGTACGACAGTATAGAAGTGGTCCCTACAAGTGCCGCAGAAGCTAGCAGGTACTTAGCTGTTCTCTGTATTTATAATAATAATGATAATGAGTGGCATTTTTATATAGCGCTTATTCACGATCATCACCATGCTCTAATGACTTGACAGTATTGAAAGATATTTTCAGTATGTTGGTTTGCCGATCCTAACAGGATGCTTTTCTGTATGGTCTCCATGGAGTTGTTCTTGTACAGGAATAAGGGACTAGAAACTCATCTTTATCTTTATATTTACTGTATTTTTTTTCGTATGTGTCTACCAAATACACATGAGAGATTTGTCACCTTTCTCACCAGGGCAATGGCAGGTGGGAAAAGCCTGTCAGAAAACTACGCCTTCACAGGCATGCATCACATATTTGATCAACACTCGGCCTCAGGTAGGTGTTTGATTTATTTATTGTATTTTTATTTTATTTTTTTTGCATATCATTCTGGTACCTTGCTTCCCATTTTATGCCTCTATTTATTATTTTTCCTTATTTTTTTTTGTGGTTTATTTGTTGCTTGGCTGTTTTTACTTGTTTTCAAACTTGTTTATCGTTTTTGTGAAACCTGCTCTCATTGCATTCTTCAGTCACAAGTGTAAAGTTTGCCAATGATGACAAGTCCCGTGTAGCGTGTTCATCGTTGGACGGAACGTTGTCCATCTGCCAGGTCATCCCGCCTCCAGCCACCGTCATCTGTATGCTTCGGGGACACAAGGCTGGGGTCACAGGTAAGATAAGAAAACATTGGATAAGATTGGATTAGAAAAGGTACTTGACTTTCTTGACTTATACTTATTGCCTTCAGCATCCTGGTTCTTCAATTTGGATGTCTGAGCTGTTTCTTCGTTTCTTCAAACAACATTGAGATTGAGATAGAAAGTGGAGTGGCCGATAGTTCGGTTAAGTCATTGACTCGAGTTTAGCTTTCGGTATCGTGTTTTTTCCTTGGGCAAGAAATTTAATTGCTATTGGTTACATTACAGAACTGCACTGTGGCTTACGCTTGGGGTAATTCAGTCTAATTCTAAATAGGCCCCTATACCCACAGACAAATAGTTTTCGTGGACAAAATAATGGCTGATTTATTGATTTATTATTTTTATAGGAACGATTAATTGTCAAAAGATTTTATTTGTTTCTACCGTAATTACATATTTGGTAACAGTTCATATGTATTATATTATATATTTTTATGAATTCATACTTACATATATACTTACATATATAGATACGTACATACACATACATACTTGCATTCACATGTAACAACATGCACATATACATACACGTATATACATATATTCTATTTTCCAATCACCATCCCCTAGATTTTGTGTGGTCCCTGTCCAACGACGTGATCCTGTCCGTGTCCAAAGACGGGACGGCCAGACTGTGGGCCGTGGCCGCTGGGACTTGCATGCGAGTCATCACTGACAGCCTAGGGTCGGAATTACTTTGCTGCGTCTTTCAGCCTCTCAACAACAATATGTTTGTCGTATCCTTTTCACTGAGTTCCTATTCATTTAGTTTCTGTTTGTTTGTAATTTGTTCCCTATAGTACAGTGATTAAACAGTGTAGGGACCAGCTCTGTGTCAGAGGGCAGTATACAAGGCAGAAGGCATCGATGCGCAGACCCAGGTAAAACGTATCCAGGTCAAGTTCAAGTCTGTGCCCCACTTGTGCACATGGCCTTGCACACAGTGCTGGAAAACTATGGATCAAGATGTTTAAGGCAAGCAGGGGATCAGCCCACTGTGCCATTTAGTTTCTGCTCATATATATAATGTTAAGTTGTCCTTGCTTTGGTGTAAGTTAGTACATACTTCCCGCCAAGTGATTGTAGTCCATCTATAACTATACCTATAATCATAATTTTTTTTAAAATGACAATGTTTGAGTTCTTAAATTTTATTTTATTTCCTGTGACCTAAATATCTGCGTCATCAGCATGATAAGCTCAATGTGTTGTTCATCCTCTTTAACTTGAAATGACAAGACTGGTAACAGCCGTAGCCAAGTCCAAGTGATGAATATGTCTACAGGGAAGGGATACAAGGTAGGAATCACCAACATTCATGGAACTGTTTCAGGAATAGCTCAAAGTATTTATTCCTATTAGACGATAACGCCTCTATAATACAACAGACCAAGATTACGGAACTGCCTTCCCATCTAAATCAGAAACATCCCAAATGTTAATTATTTTTATAAAAACTCGCTTCTGTAAAAAATAGAAAATAAATGTTATTTTCACTATTATTAGGTATTATTATTATTATTATTATTATTATATTATTATTGTTATTATTATTGTTATAATTATTATTATTATTATTATTATTAATATTATTATATATTATTGTTATAATTATTATTATTATTATTATTATTATTATTATTATTATTATTATCATGCACACAAGTGATACAGCATTATTATGGTTAAAAGAATAAGCAGGCATTATTTATTAAATTGGTATGCGTTATTGGTGCATAATTTATATCAATTTCTGATTCAGTCATCAATTTGTAATGACATTCTTCCATCCATTTATCTTCATTGCCCCGTTGCAGGGAGGCAGCAGTAAGGTCACAGGTCCCGTCAACGCCCTCACCTTTGACGCCATTGGACGTATTCTGTGGGCCGGGGATGAGCGTGGATCTGTCTACTCCTTCACGGTGGATGTGGCCTCGGGGAAACTCACTAAGACACGAAGGTTGGTGTGACAAGTTATTTCAGTGGTTTTTTTCTTTCTTTCTGTGTTGTGTTCAAAGTTGTCAGGAAGACGACTGAGAAAAGAAGTGTTTGACTTAACCTCCACTTCTTTTCTCACCTGTCTTTCTGACTTGAACAGAACTCACAGGTCTGAAATTACCTGTTATTGCTTTTTTTTTGTGTTTTATATTTTCTGTGACTGTTACCTGACCAAAGGAAGACCAAAAACATTTTTTGGTGCTTTTTTGGATTCTAAAGAGTAGGTATCTCATTTTATCTTTTTATTGTATCTTATCTTATCTTATGCTGTGTCCAGAATGACCGTGTCGGAGGGACACCCTATCACCAGCCTGTCGGCCAGAGCCTGGATCAGTCGTGAGGCCAGGGACCCGTGTCTCCTCGTCAATTGCTGCGTCAGCTCCCTCTGTCTGTTCAGGTACGCAAAGTCACGTCCCATTCATTATTGTCATGTGCTGCCCCATGGAGCCAAAATATTGTTTTCAATATGTTTGTTAATGTTAATGCAGAAATGCTATTTTTTCAGGCATTCTTAGAACAACCTGAAAAGTTTAGACATGTCTAGTTTGCAAGTTATTGATTGGTATAATGTAAACTCTAAACTTTTCCTCTTCAAAGTGTTGAGAAAAAAATCTGACACAAGTTATGCGCTGAGATGTTACCATTCAAAAATGCTCATGTATCTTATGGAGACAAAATGGCCAAGTGATTAAGACAGCGTCAGTTGTTCTTTGTTGGCAAGAAACTTTACTCCAATTGCCTCACTCAACCCACTCATAGAAATAAGTACCAGCTTATAATTTGAGAAGTAATCTGGGATAGACCAGCGTCCTATCCAGAAGGGTTACAAATTGTTATTTTGGCGGCTTGACGTTACGGAAAGGGCTCTTTGGGTCTCAGGGCTCTTAAGGTCTTACTTTTTAAGTATGAGGAGTTGTCTAACTTGGAAAAAAGAACCAAAGGTTTCATGCTCTTTTCAGAATTGTGTCCGATGACGGTGCATTGCAACTCCGGAAAACCTTCCCCATCAAACAGAGATCTGCGTTTTTAAAAAGCTCTTTCTGCCCTTTGATGTCGTTCAGACAAGGCGCTTGCATTGGTAGGTGAAAACAGATACAATCACTTCACTGTAGATGAGTGCTACAAAAACGATAATGGTATTTTTTTTGTAGACAAGCGGTGGAATTAAGACAATGCAGATGATGTAGATAGAATAATGGTATGAAAATGTTACAGTGCCAGTGACAGACAATAAACAAGAAAGAAAACAGATTGTTAAAAGGTGGGATCGAACCCATGATGCCATGGCAACACCGCCTAGCTGACAACAGCAGACCGAATCGCTGTCACTGAGCTTTTCTACCTCTCTACCATCATCATTTTCATCATTTATTGATGATTTTAATAACAAAAATCACTTGCCGTGACATTGCACTATATTGCACGGAAGTAAAGGCAGTTTAATGTTAGTTTTCTGAAAATGAAACTGATAGAACCTTAATGCAATGGTTACATCCACAGATGTTTGAGCATTGTCTTTTTACTCTATCCTGAATATTGTGTTGAAGGAGACAATTCTTGTCTTCACATTTACAAACATTTCTCTTTTTTTTCAGTTTCGGGCAGTGAAGATATGTGTGTCTACTTCTTTGACGTTACCAAGGAAACCAAGCCATGTGTCAACAAGCTGTTAGGTCATTCAGCGCCAGTGATAGATGTGGCCTTTAACTGTGACGAGAGTTTGCTGGCGTCGTGTGATGCCAATGGGATGGTGATTATTTGGAAACGGGAAGGGAAGCACGGAACTTTATAGTACAGGGTTAGGCTTAGGGGTTTGGGTTACAAATTGTCCTCAAGCTGGCCTGCAGGGTCAGTACACAGGACAGGACAATCGAATGCATGTTGTGAAGGCATCGACCACCCTGCGTGTTCATGAAATGAGGGTTGTGTTATGTACATCTTCTCTAAATATAGTAAGCCTAAAGGGACTGCATACTTGATGAAGACAGAAGAAGTCCCAAAGCCTGTTTACATTCCGAGTGGTTTCATAGTAAGGGGTGAAAGATTAAAGATAAGAGGGGTTTAAGGTGTGTATCCCTGCTCAAGGATAGGCTGTAAGGCTTAAATAATGACAATGGTGATATTGTATATTTATAATACGTCACATCCCTCTTTGGTGTGGGGGCTCTTGCATTTATCCCCCAGTAGACTGTGTCGTTCAATATCCTCCTCAACTCTCATGGGGAGCATACAGTAGGGCAGTCTGTTAGACTAGTCTTACCAACATACTGACAATATCTTTCTCTGCATGTAGCTGAGTAATCATTCACACCTGAGTGGAGTCAGGTTCAAGTGTATAAAGAGTCTTTCCCAAAGACTCAACATCGGTAGCTTCAGCCAGCAATCAAACTTGGGACCTCTTAATCTCAAGTCAAGTAGCCTAACCAGTCAACCACCAATGCCACAAAATATGATAATAATATAACTCTGCCATAAAGAACACAATAACAACGAATGTGTGGAAAAATAGATGAAAAGTGTTCACTGAAGTTGAACATTTTATGTGAAATTGGACAAACAAGAATATGTATCTCTCTTACTGTATCATGGTAACAAATTTCTACTTAAAAGCTGTGTTGTTGGGGTTTTTTTATATAGCAGCATAAAGAATCGAAATCAAAAGGGTTTTACATTATAAAGAGCTGAACTATTCTCATGTATGATCATGAAGAAACTGTGCTTACATTACAATTACATGCCAAATTTCATATTATTTTGATTTATGATTCTTAACTTATGAACATCTAAAGTGAGGCTTGTGTTACTGAATACACAATAATAGTCTCCTTTTCCTCCAATTAACCCAAATGTGAGTGTTAGTTGGAAATGAACCTGTAACCGAATGCTTTGTGCTTGAGGGAATGAGGTGAAAATCGGGATAATACTGGGGCCAGATAATTATACAATATTTTATTAATTCCCGAGGAGTTTGTGATGAAAGACGACTTTGAAAATTGGATACTGGACAAAATAGATCTAACAGAATTTCAACTCACAGCCTGTGTTAGGGCTTGTTTGTGTTACGTGACGAAAGCCTATGGTGGAAACATTGTTTGTTTCGTTTTGACTGGTTGAAATCCAATTTTTTAAAGTTTTTATTCCTCTGTGTATAATATGCTTATTTCATGATTGATATAATTGTCAACAGGAGACACATTTTTTTACCACGATTTATGAATTCAGTGAAATTATATGTAAGTTAAACATAGATGGTGTTGGGGGCAGGGGTGTGGGATGCGAGAGTTAGTGAAGATCTGTTGATGAGAAACAAACAAGAACAACAGGTCCTCACTCCCTCCGGCCCCCACCCCCTCCGGCCCCCACCCCCTCCTGCCCCCACCCCATCTATGTTTTACTTGTGTTTGTTCCTTGTTAATTGTTGCTTGACAAAGGGCTTTGGTCGAAACGCTGCGCTGCCAATCATTGAAGCTGATTTACATGCTATTGCTTAATGTTTTCAATCATGTCAACAGAGCTTCGGCAGGTCATTATTATTGTATTTATGAATTTAGCTACTTAATCCTTTTTGCTCAAACTGCTTTCATGAATATTTATGGCAATGTATGCTGGGATGGAAGAGAGTTGTGATAGAGACTAGATGTGTGTGTGTGTTGGGATAGAGACTAGATATGTGTGTGTTGGGATAGAGTGTCTACTTCTCCATAACAACAATGTTAAATTGAATATGGGAAAGGGTTTGTACTTCTCCATAGCAACAATATATTTTTCCATAGCAACAATATAGATTAAAAAAGGGAAAGGGTTTGTACTTCTTCATAGCAACAATATATTTTTCCATAGCAACAATATAGATTTAAAAAGGGAAAGGGTTTGTACTTCTTCATAGCAACAATATACTTTTCCATAGCAACGATATTAAATTTAAAGAGGAAAAGGGTTTATACTTCTCCATGACAGTAACAGAACGACAATGAACGTCTTCTATGAAAAGGGAATCGGAAGGATTTGTTTTTTGTCTCTATTCTGAATTGGATGTATGCAGATGACATCGATATCCTAGCTCCCGGAACAAAAATATTTTTAAAATATCCAATGTTTGGTGTTGTTGTTTTGTTGATTGTAATAATATGGGTAATTGTTGGAATTTATAATACCCAGCTTATCTCCCTTGTAAGAAGGCTCTGGGCACAGTGACATCATACTGAGAGAAAAAAATCCACATTTTTTGTGGGTACATCACAATGGGACCAGAAAAGATGTGCTTTTAAACTCTTTTTAAAAACAGTTAATGAAATGAGGATGGCTGTTAGTTTAATGTTGGCTGGTAGTCAGGCAAAACTATCGCTGGGTGGTTGCATGCACTAAATTGCAATCCAAAATAATGGCAATTAAACACCAAGTTCCCAGAAAGAAAAGGGGATAAAAACTAAATAAATGCTCTGGGGCCATACATTATAAAGATTAATTATTGTTGGTTGTTTAAACATGAAAAAGCCATACCATTATATTTTTTCACATTCCTTATACTCTCTTATGACCCAAAGCCGATCTGCCCAGTGCTCTGAATGTTAAAGCGAAAACTGTTGATGAGGTGTAGTAGGTGAGCCGAGCGGCAGGAGCAATATTGAGTAGTCTTAGCTAAAAAGATACATGGTCCATTGGTGACAGAAAAAAACCTTGTTCATCTTTCATATCATTCCATTAATTTATTCTACTGTGTCAGCCATTCAAGGTTGTGTTCGTGTAATTTGAAATCCGCTAATATATATATTAAAATTTAAACGCATTTATTGATTGTTTCATGTCGCAATATTTATATAATGCCTTGTCTTTAAGGGCTGATTGTAAGACACTGGTCCTCACCAAAAATGCACGGTCCACTGATGACAAAACAAACAAAAAAGTGAATTGATTGACTCTTTAAATGAAACAGATCAAAGACAGACTTATAAAAACCTGTAACTGTAATGCATTTTGTCAAGCCGGCCGTTGATAGTGCTGGCATGCATTTTGAGGGGGTTATTATTAGTGTTGTAAAATTCTGCTGCAGGAAACATTTGTGCATTCCATATGATGAATCATGCATTCTGGGGGGGGGGGGGGTGTAATTAGGCGGAGACTGCTGTATTTCATTTTAGATCATATTATGCATAATGATTAATTTCCTGACTTACCATTTCAATTTTGCTCTCAGAAAATGTTTTCATACAATATATAGATATATATATGTTAAGTTATATTTTATCTATATGTACTTATATGTACTTATATACTTGCAGTCGAAAATGTTCAATGAGAACGAGAGACTCCAGTGATGTATTTTAAATTGAGATGAGAATGAATATTTTTACCATCAATCATTACCACAGCCATCATCATTTGATGTTGACGAATGTTTTCACTATCTAATGTGGATGAATGTTTTCACTATCTGATGTGGACGAATGTTTTCACTATGGAATCACATCATTGATCATGAAATTGTTTATACGCTTCATCATGTTAATTGTTTTGATGTATGATATATCTGTGTGGTGTGTGTGTGTGTGGTGGTATGTGTGTGTGTGGAAGAGCTTATAGTCTCATATCGCCGTTTTTTATAGGCACTCTATTTTAGGATCTTGGCAGAGAGGGCTCCCTGTACAAGTATAGGTTCACAGACTTTACATCGTTTGTCCCACAGCAGGCTGTGTTATTCAATGTCCTCAACTACATGGGGAGCATACAGTATAGTGGCCTGTTAGGCACATCATACAAACATACTGATAATATATTTCTCCGCTAGTAACTGAGTACTCATTCACACGTGAGTGAAGTGAGGAAAAATTGTCTAAAAGGGTCTTTCCCAAGGACACAACATCCGTAGATTCATCCATGATGATTTTATAAAAGATTCTAAACATTCCCATTTTTAAAGTTAAACGTTTTGGTCATTGTTGAATTAAAACTCTGATGTGTGATCTGACTTGTCTGACGATGAAGGTTCTGTTTGTAAGTCTTATGCTTTTGTCATGGAAATAATATTTATGGTGGATATTGTGAATATAAGTTAATATATACAACAAGCTCTTTTTTATTTCAAAATAAACCTAATATTTTTAACCACTGAAAGGTGTTATCTTGTTTTAAGCCATAGGCTATAGATGTGTTTTGTTTCTTTTCTCGTAATCTATAAAAAAAAAAAAAATTAAAATTAAAAACAAAAAAAAACAAAAATAATAATAATAATAATAATAATAATAATAATAATAATAATAATAATAATAATAATA
>JARFNW010127637.1:0-11869 GCA_031763155.1 Dirona albolineata | reverse complement strand
CTCTCTCTCTCTCTCTCTCTCTCTCTCTCTCTCTCTCTCTCTCTCTCTCTCTCTCTCTGTGTGTGTGTGTTTGTGTGCGTGTGTGTATGTGTACGTCATCTGCATAGGGTCACCACATTGTTGTTTGTTTATTCTAGTTCCATGAAGGTTAAGTAAACACAAATTGTGACAAAGGGGTTGACTAACTAGCTTTCGTATTTGATTTATAAATGAAGAGGGAGCGGGCGCACTATTACATTATCCCACTATCACTATCATTCTGCGTATTTGATTTAGAATGTTCCCACAATATTGAAAGTCTCTTTCAAATGAATAAGGTGACCCACAAATTGAATATAATAATAAACTTTTTAAAAAAAATCATTCATAGCCGGTATCCATACCATAGAGTGATAAGTGTAGCATGCATACAGTTCCATGTTAATTTGGCGGTTGACTCCAGCTTCGCACTCAGGGTGAAAATTCTGGCGACACTGATTCACAAGCATCCTGATCACTGTCTGTGTCAAAAGTGTCGAACGGTCAAAAATATTGAAACGATGAAAGTGTCTTAAAGCAGCAATGATGGTTACTTTTCTGTTCAAAACAAATCAAAATTGTTTTGAGGTCTTAAACGTAAACAAGTCATTAACAAAACTATATTGTCATTCCTTTCCGAGAGAAAGTGTAAAACGTCATTGATCTTTGGTGATTGATGCAAAACACATGACGTCACCTGCACACAAGTTTGTATCACATAATTTCATTTTAGTTTGGGGCTACCTATGTTACGTTGTATTATATTATCTCCTCCTCCTCACCCTCCTCCTTTTCTCTCTCCTCCTTTTCTCTCTCCTCCTTTTTTTTCTTCTTTTTTTCTTTTTTTCTTAGCATAAGTTCGAATTGTTTTACGCCCCACACCGCAAACGCTGTCATGCAATGAAATGAGATCATTTCGGAAGCAGAATCATCAGCCGCCGCATCATGCGCCAGTAAGCACCCCAAAGTCCCCTTTGTAATGTGAGAAAATAATATTATTACCTAGACATCTCCACCCCTCCCCCACCACCCTATCTGAACTTCCACCACGCCACGCTTGCCCACTTCTTCCCTCCCCGGGAGCACCTCGGTTCACGGTCACTTGGTAATAATACGTAATAAGACACCACGTTTCACCGCCACGTACCGCCACCGTTGGTCGTTCTATTGTTTGCCTGAGATCAAAGGATCTCAGTTAGCAGTCGGACTGTCGATTATAGACATGTGAGTTGATTCTAAACAATCCAGTGCTTCCACCGGGATTCGAACCCAAGACCTCTCAAACCAAAGGCGAGGAGAGCCAGCACTTATAATTGACGGTTACAAGTTAGTTCGAGACAAGAACATTTGCTCTATTCGCCCTGGTTTTGAAATGTTATCTTCCACTACTGAGCACAACCATGAAGAGACGCCGCTAGATATGGATATAATCCGCAAGGTTATCGAAGAGTACATGCACATATTTTTTATCATCTTCAATCATTAAAACTTCAACATTTTAATTCGCCCACATATGACTAATATAATGTGACGGTCCAAAGCCGTACAACGCAGATGGGAATATTTACATTATTTTGTCGGCGAGCGGCGGTGAAACGTGGCTACCTGCACTGGTCTGAGAATTAGTAAAGTTCACCCCTTTGATCTTTGAAAACAAAAGAAATTCAGAGTGACCGTGAAACATGGTGCAGCCCCCTCCCACCCCTTTCGATTCACATCTGAAAACTGACAACGTAGACATGCGATCGGCGAGATCAAATGAAAATAGCGCCCGTGTGCTAAACTCTGCTGACAGAAGACAAAAGAATAATTAGCAGCTGGAAGTCCGCCTTTCTTCATGGCTTGAGACGGACCCCTCAGATTAATGTACGGAAAAATGATAGGGTAACGCTCCTCATTTCAATTATATATTAAAAGTGAAACTCTCTCCTCGCTGTGACTGTGAGTATAATTTCTCGTAATGAATTTTGCGGCCTCCCTTCATCCGTTAGAAGCAGGCACTGGTAGATCACAGACTCCTATTCCTGGCTGAATACAGATGCAGCCCAGTCGCAGAGGGTTAAACCCAGAGGAGTGAAGCTGAGTCCAATACTAGATTCATGAATATATATTTTTTTTCTCAATTGCCAAAGATGAAATAATAGACTTCATAAACTAATGATTATGATATAATAACCTGAGTGAATATTAATAAATAAATAACCACCTCGGCGAGGTGCTATACTTGATGCAGCTTTTACATCAGTATTTTGACTCATATGGCCTATCTCTTACGGAGGACTAACGAGTCATGCGATTCTATAATTGGTCTTAAACTTTTCGGCGGTCCCATTGGTTTCCTTAGGTATGGAAGGGTGATCATTAGGCCGTTTTTAATATCGATAGTTTTTTGGTCCTCAGCGAGTTAACATGATGGCAAATCTCTCATGCAGAGTCACTGGACCTCATATAAGAAGGTCCCCACAAGGCATTTCATTTCCGGGTGCTTTTACATGTTGAGACTAGGTATTTCTAGTTTCATATCTAATTATCCGAGAATCCAAATGTCTTGGTTCTCTCTTTCTCTCTCAAATGGCTCAATATCCCCACCATCGTTTGAGTATAGACACATTATGATTGTTAACAGTCTTTTTCTGTCAATACATTATTTTGGAAAAGGACATAGACGTCTACCCGCTATAACAATGCAATGGGATTCTTCTTTTTAAAATTAGGAAGACTTAGATCATCCGAATCTAACATCAACATCAATGGCCAGTGATAGACTCCGTTGGAATGAACTAACACGACGAATCAGAGAAGCAGCGGAGGCATCCAAGTCGGCGACCTAGGATGCAGAAGGCCATAATCTAAAATCTACATTAGTGCTATTTTTCAACTGTTTATCATCACTGTCCATCAAATCATCAATGTTATATATTTCAGAACTAGGATATTACTGGTGCCCATTCCACTTTCAATGTTATAATGCACCGTTTAACATATTTACGTGTATATAAGCACATCCGGTTTAATCTCACTGATTTACTAACTGGATACGTTTGCTCGGGTACTTTCACTTTAGTAAATTTCCTTTTCCGGTAACATTTCAAGATGGTGGGTGATTGTTTTCTATACTTATCATTTTCTTTTACAATCTAAAACATCTGCCTTTGTCTGATGTATTAATCATGTTTGGAACGAAGATAATTGATGACTGATTCAATTACTTCAAGTCCATTATGTCAGCTTTAATCTCAAGTTAGCCGTAGTGTATGATTTTAAAACTATTATCAAGCCTAGAAATTCCCTTTGGTTACAAACTCTACTCGGTAGATAATGTGTAGGTAGGGTCTAGGGTAGGAGGGCCTGTTGCTGGTGCAACCAACCAACGTTCTAGTTGCCTGTTATAACTATGATGTTACTCTACTCACTAGTTAAATGCTCTTTAAAAATCAGTATGAAAGATTTTGTCGTATCATAAATAAACAAAATCATGTTTTACTTTACCCCTTGCACTTTCTTGGTGGAGTGCCAGGCAGTGCCAACGATGCCAGGTTGACACATTGACAGTTGAAGAATTGATGTGAATACCCTACCCTACATTTGCTAAAGTATAGATCTTGTGGGTTGTGGGGTTTATACACACAAAGTTGTGTAGGCTCTTTGAATTTGAAGATTGACAATTATTGCTAAGTTGCTAAGATCATCATTCACATTTCATTGTCATTTGTTTTTGTTTGCGTTTCTCGTATCTGATGCTGACTGCTTTTTTAATTTGTACTTATTTATATTATGAGTGAATGCTTAAAATTCAAATTAGAAATGAGCCTATGCTGACTGATGACACATGCTTCTATTTCTATCTAGTGGAATCATTTTATTCCAGACTAGATGATAAAGATTAAGATAGATACACATCTCCAGTCTAGTCACATGGATTTAGATTACTTGACAGGAAGTATGCACTCTAAATTAGAGTAATCTCACCAACAGGACATGACATGGAGTATAATGATAAGATTAAGGCAAGGTTCTTGGAAAAGAAACAAGCTTAGTGCAGTTGCAATGGGTCCAGACATATAGGAGATTGATCCGGAGTAAAGGATGTCTTAGTCTTGATTCAGATTCAGAATATATGATGATATGGGGGTTATTTTTGACACACCTGCTTTGGGCGGTCTGCTGGTTAAACCAGAGCCAGAGGGATTCATTCAAAGTAATCAAAGGCAAGGTGGCAACAAAGCATACTGTACTGTGTTAATACTTGGCTAAACTAGAAACAGAGGTAACTTAGTAGCCCTAGCCCAAACTTCATTTACTAATAATATTTAATAATAGTAGTAGTAGTGACATCAAAATCAATTCATTTTGTAAATGTGCAGGTCATTTAAAAGACCAAGCATAATCTTTTGAAACCTTGACTTTGCTGTTCTGTTGTCTCATCAGTCAATAGCAATTTTAAAGTCAAAGGTCTTTATATTTTCTTCACCCTTACGAAATATTTGAATTTTCACTTCAACGTCAATGAGTAGGCTAATGAATTAAAATTAAAATACCATTTTATGTTTGCCTATTATTATTATGAATATGTTGACCTATTAATATTATCCCTCACCCGATCCATGCAGCTCATAGTGAAAGTTATTTCACATATGTCATCCCTTTTCTGTTTCTATTCACAAAACTTGTTAAATTATCTATCCTATAGAATTAATGACTTATTTCCTTCTTTTTTTTCAGGGTTACAGAGGACGCAGAAAGTCTTTAAAGCGTCTTAACGCACCAAAATCATGGCTCTTGGACAAGATGGGAGGCACTTTTGTAAGTTTCAGGATAAAAATAAAATGTCATGAAATGATAAGATCATAATAAGTCAATAGTCATGGGTCATTGTTTACATTTACGTGTCTCATCTAACATAATAATAATGCTAGTAATGCATATTTATATAGCGCTTATTCACGATCATCACCATGCTCTGAGAGCTTTACAGTAGCTCATTTTCCTCAGGAAATTACACAATAATGACAAATGTAAATGATATAGTTGTTCAATGTCATAGTGACATAGAGGATATATATTTAAGTTAAAGAGTAGTTCGTCTATATTCTGAGCATGAAAATAAACAATATATATAATATATGTGATCAATATTTTTGTCGGTTATCAAATTTTTCATTGGTAAACACTTCTCGCTCAACGTAATTATATGCGCATTGAAGTACACACAGTACTGTAAAATTGGGGTTACCCTTGTCATTTAAAATCGTTTTTTCAACAGGTAATCTATGAAATATTGCTGAATGTGAATTTTTTCTCATTAAGAATGGGAGGAAGTGTTTTAGTTGCACACTAAACTAAACGTTATCAATGGCTGGCTTAAAGTCCAAACACAACATATGAAATAGTGTTTTGATAACCATATCTTGATTGTCCATGATGATAGTCATTGTTTTGTTTGGTTATTATTTTTACACATGCATTCTTGCAAAATATACACACAGATGATACACATACAATCTCACATCGATAGCCCAATATGCTGTACATAATACTTTGTAGGTATATTTAAAATTGGCTATGTAGGGAAAACTTGCCAGCGAATTCTATATTCAGTAATAGAATAGTTCCGTACCTCATTTACTTATTGTTGTAATTACTTTCTTGCTTCTTCTTTTGTAGGCTCCCAAGAGCAGCCCCGGACCTCACAAAGCTCGTGAAAGTTTCCCAATGACACTTTTCCTGAGGAATCGTCTCAAGTATGCGCTTTCTTACCAAGAGGTGAAAAAAATTGTCATGCAAAAGCTCATCAAAGTTGATGGAAAAGTGCGCACTGACAACACCTACCCTACTGGTTTCATGGGTATGTTGGTATCTTGTCATTTGTATACATATTTAGATATAACACAGTAATTAAACGTATGGACTGGCTCTGTCTCGATAGAGATACATATATATGGCAGAAGGCATCAATGTGCAGACCCAGATGAAATTGATCCAAATAAGCGCATGTGGATGTGGCCAATATATAAATATATATGGTCCCGATATAGAGTTGAAATCAAATATGGGGACCATCCTACTGTGCCAATAAACCTAATTCAGTGCAAGAGGCAATACACATCAATATTACTATCTGAACCAAGCATAATATAGCCTCAGGTTTTTAACCATGGGCTATAGAAACTGAAATTTTACCAAGCTTACATGTACCTTGCATAGAAAACATTAAATAATAATATGGCTTTTATTTCCTCAGATGTCGTGAGCATTGACAGGACAAGTGAAAACTTCCGCATCTTGTATGATGTCAAGGGACGGTTTGTTGTTCACAGAATTAAAGCAGAAGAAGCCAAGGTTTGTTATGTTTCACTTTGTTCTGTTTAATAAATTTAGCCTCCTCGTTTCATAAAAATTTACCACAATCCTTATTCTGAAGGATGTTTTATCTTTGGAAGAAACAAGTTGCCATGTTTTCTCCCTTTTGGACACCATGTTGGTGTGCACTTTTCGGCCTGATACACACACAATATTATGGAGGTGAACTAGACTAGTCTAAGAAATACATTTCCTTGAAGGGTGCGCACATTGCATGTTGATTGTGTAAAATGAAGTTGTTGACGTTGCATTAATGTCAATGAAATGCAAATACTGGTGTCTAAAGATTTGCACACAGCTAAGTGAAAAGTTTTGGCAATTTAAAATAATAAGTAATCTTATTTTTGTTTATCACAATCCTGCAGCCTCAATGTAGTTACATTTAATTAAGGGGGACGATCCAATCTCACCACCTGGTTATTCAGTATAGTCATAGAAAGCTGTGAAAATGTTATTTGATTTGTGTTGCAGGGATTTTATACCCAAGTTTGTGATGAATCATTTAAATAAATTATTGTTACAGTACAAGTTGTGCCGAGTAAAGAAAGCATCCATGGGCCCAAAGATGGTTCCATATGTTATCACTCATGATGGACGTACCATTCGTTACCCCGACCCCCTTGTCAAGAGGAACGACACTGTCATGGTGGATATTGCAAGTGGCAAAATGAAGGAATACATCAAGTTTGACCTTGGTAATTATTTTTTTCAATTCTACTCTTAGATTCAATTTAAAATTACTGTCAGCTCAATAGTTTGTTTTAATTATGCTCTGTTAGGCCACCAAATGTGGATGTAAGTGTAGACCTCAAGTAGAGTTAATTACGTTGACTGCAAAATTGTTCGGATCAGAGCAACAGTGCAATTCAAGCAATATTATTATTTGTTTCTGGCAACACATTGTACAATAATTATCACACAGCGTCTAAACATTGACATCAGTCAACTTCTGTCCCATCAATGTTGGTCTGTATACATTTTATTTTCTTGATTCTATTACATATTTTAATCAGCATAAACAAGGGTCATAAGCAATGTTACATTTGCCTTTCATTTTCCTGATAATTTGTATTGTTTTGATAATTAATGCTGCAACATCAAAGGAGTAGTAATCCATTTGAGTGAAAGAACAGTACATTCCTTTTCGGTTTTCAGCTTCTCGAAAATTAAGACTTGATAACAAAGAAAATATTTTCCAGTATGTGTTTGTTGTGTGGTGAAATAGAAAAGAGCAGGGGTAATGGTCTATGACCTCTGTTTGTAGCTTTGATTGATGGCTATTCATTGTTATTGTGGTGGCTTTTGTCATCCATATCTATTGATCAATATATTTCAAATTGTTAGGGGGAAAGGGGGCCTTTTCCTTTTTATACTATTTAGCCAAATGCACATGGGTGTTTAATTTTGATTGTATTTTCTTTATCCCTGTATTGTGATTCTTTCCAATTCATCTATTTCATTCCACATTCATTGCATTCCAGCTGCCATGTTTATGCATATTATTTTTTACATCCTTTAGGTAACCTTGTAATGGTCACTGGTGGTCACAACTTGGGACGTGTTGGAACTATTACCCATGTTGAAAGGCATCCAGGATCCTTCGACATTGTTCACATCAAAGATGCCCTGGGCCACTTATTCGCAACCAGGTTGGTATAACTTAATATTCATTTATAACATTGATGTCAGATTGTTATCTTCACATATATGTGATGGACAATGACATTTTACCCTGTGAAAAATACATGGGTGAAGATTTATTTAGATTTTTTACTTGACACGGGTTAAATTGAATTAGTTGGAAGGGAAACGTTTTGCAACATATTTGTGATGTATCCACACGTATCACCATTTTGGAATTAACTTAAGTGTTGCTTTTTTCCTTCTTTTTTTATCTCTTGACACTAGTGCAATTAGGCAGATAATACTGTATTGTAATCTGTATTGATGGTGTTGTGGCAAAAGGTGCATTGTGCAGACATATCACTTTGTGTGCCACCAAAAAAATAATAAAGCAGAACATAATTTTTTATTTGAAAGTGATTATTTAGGTGACATGACGTCAAAATAATTTTTTTACGCTCACTGGTTATATGGAAATGGTTAATTAGGAATGTCACCAAAAAACTTATCTCACTGGTGGTATATTTCTTTGACACAATTTTAAAACCATTTCGCCCAGGCAATAAATTCAGTTTCTTCATTCTATTTTGTGAACACGTTATATAACCAATGAGAGAGAGGAGTTGTGCCTTGGTTATAATCTTTATACCTTATGATAGATTAATTGCACCATAATCTTTATTACCTTATAATAGATTATTTGCACTGTTGATCTTAGGAATAAACTAATATGCGCACCCAAATGAATGTTTGCTTTAGGAAACCTGTCACCAAAATAATAGTTTGCCTCACTGGTTTTATTATTTAGGAAACGTCACCGAAATAATGGTTGCCTTTTTTATTTAAATGGATTTTTTTATTTAAAAAGAAAAGGATAAAAACTGACCTGCGTTTTTATGTTTAAATTTAGAGAAAAGATCCAGCAAGTTTTCACACATCACTTTTTTTCATTGACTTGTTAATTTTCCATGCTATTACTATTAGTGGGTTGCAACACTCACTCCTAGAAATCATGTTCAGTATTAATAGCAAAAGTCACTCATTAGAGAATAGATTTTGATGGATAAGAATTATGAATCTGGATTTAATATATATAGCTCATCGATTGTGACAACTTTTAGAAAATAAAATGATTGAACTTGAAAGCTTTTATATAAAAAAAAGAAAATATATGAAATTTGACATTTGTAGTAGAAGATCCGTTATACATTTTCAGTTAGTATTTTGATGGTTTGGTGGTTATTTGACGGAACTCACTTTGTCAATGCTGAAGAGAATGCATATGATTCTTTGCTGCTTTGGATAGTGAAGTTCACGAAGGATTGCTTGTGGGTGCATGTGATTAGAAATGCATCTTGCTCTAAATACCACCAGATGATAATATCTATTGAGATGTAACAATTAATGTTTTTTAATTTAATTCCCCCCCCCAGAATATCATACGTGTTTATCATTGGTAAAGGCAACAAACCATGGATTTCTCTGCCAAGAGGAAAGGGCATCAAATTGAGCATTGCTGAAGAGAGGGACCGCAGACTTGCTGCAAAGGCACAATAGTGTGTTGTATGAATTACTGTAACAAAATACAAGATATAGACTGATGCGTATTGTTCCACCTGGTTGAATAAATCATACGTAAAAAAAATCTCATGTTCGTTTTATATATTCATAGAGTGAGTGAATGATAGAGACATTGACCCCTCGTTAAATTGGATGAGTTAATCAGATTCTATTTTTCTGGGGGTCAACTTTCTCTGAATTTTTTCTGGGGTCAACTTACTCTTTCTGAGGGTCAACTTACTTAGCTTCTTTTTAAATCATTGTTTGTGTTACATAAAAGATGCTTGCTATTATAACAGCCTTTTCCAAAATGTGCTATTCATTTACATTGTGATTGTGATTATTATCACAATGGAAATTACAAAAACAAACAAACAACGCAATGAAGAGACACTGCAGTGATCATAACTACATTGCAACTTCTGGATAACGACATCGCCCGGGACCGGAAAATTATGTCGTTATTTTGAGGTTTTCATGATAGCGGACAAAGATGGCGTCGTGAGACCCCTGAATATAACAATGGGATGCGTGGACCAGTGCCTGTGATAAGACACGTCCCAACCAAGTTAGAATGTGTATTTTTCCTGTTGACAAAGGGTTTATTAGTTACGCTCCGACCAGGGGTCGTATGCAGTCCTGAAATTCCAGGACCTCCTGGAATTTGGTTTTAGCGGCAAAAGTCATGGAAAATGCAAAATAGTCTTGGAATTTCAATAATCCAGATTTTCAAAGGACAAAGATTGGGATTAGGTGAACGAGGGATGGACACTGACACCCATAGTGACTACTCAATTATGTCACTAGCATAAATTGTGTGCACAGGTAATGTCTTATGGTTGTAGGTCTAGCATCGGGCAGGGTGTGGGTGTGTAAACAGGCAGAGTAAGCTAGGAATGGTGCTTCCCTTGTCATAATACTGGCCGGCCCGTTCCATCCCTGACGACATCGTCTTTGTTTGATGGCGGGTGACGTATGGTTAGCAATGAGTAATAATGGATACTTTTTCTCGCCATTTTATAATCCTGAAATTTCCGGTATATTATTATATTTGTTACTTGTGACAAACACAACGGCATTGGAGGAATCGCTAATTGTCATGATTTGATAGACCAAAACATTAAACTAGACACCGCACAATAACATTGGGAGCAGAATTGTTTAAAAACCTCCCTCTCTCTCCCTCCCTCCCCTATTATTATTATAACATACATGTAGTAGGATGCGGTGGGCTCATCACCTGCTCGTCTTTAATTTTTGATGCAGTCTTTCTAGCCATGTGTTGATGAGTGGTGTAAGTCCTCATTGACATTTGGATTTACTTCCATTTGTCTTGTACACCTTTCAGAGCTTGAAATATGGCTGGCCCCTACACTGCTTATTGTGGTATGAAGGGAACTCGATAAACAAACAAACATGTAGTACATAGTTGGTAATACATGCATGAGTTCGATAGGTTAAAATATGTTGAGCATGATAGTTGTAGGCAGGGTTGAATTTAACTAAGAATCTTTCTTTCTCTCTCGCTCTCTGAGCGATAAAGCGATTTCATTGGTAGCTAAACACGTGTTCTCATTGGACGGTAACAAAGTGACGTTGGCTATGAGTAGGCTTGTGTAGGACGTCTCATTGGTCGGAAAATAAGGGTTTTTATTGGCTACGAGGTTTGCCTATTTCGCTAGATTTTTTGTAACGAATGTCAATGTCAACTGCTGATTATCGGCTATATTGATGTCGCTAAACAGGGGTTTTACTAAAAATTAAAATGTATGTCGCTATTTCGAGGTTTTTATTACTAATAATCTATAGCAAAAAAATTGGGACCAGACGTCAATGTCGTTATTCAGGGGTGTTGCTATCCGGAAGTTGCACTGTATAAGTATAATACTTAGTACTAGTACTCATATATTGTCAGTGAAAATAGCAAAATGTTTCTGTTCAATAAATAAGAAATTACAAGAAAAGAACATGTTGTCGACCTACACATACACGTCTTGGCCTTATGACGTATCAGGACCTTTACTTTCAATGCTTAATTTAGAACTTCAGAACAGCGCTGCATGAACTGTCCTGCAGAACAATAGGAAAGTAGACGCATCAGCTTCCTGTGGAGCAGCGAGTACAGTTCAAAGTTGCAACTACTGTTTTCAAATGTGTGAGGAACGAAGCCCCAGTCTACACCAGCAATATGTTAGAGCGCTACAACAATCCCGGTCGATCACTCCGCTCTGCAATGCTCTCCAGTTGAAGACACCACGTTGCCGTCTGAAGGCTGGCGAGCGGAGCTTTCAACACTTTGGCCCCAGAA
>JARFNW010127626.1:0-11869 GCA_031763155.1 Dirona albolineata | reverse complement strand
AATATATATATACATATATATATATATATATATATTTACATTTTCTTGTGTCTCCTAGTCGTTTATTTCAGGATATGTATTGGATGGAATCCCTTCTCTTTTTCATCATTTCGCAATAAATAAATCACGATTATTATTATTATCCATCTAGTTCAGTGGGTCACTTTGGTGGGCGTGACCTCAGAGTGGACACGGGTGGCCATCCACATCAGAAAAGGAGATTACTCTTTAGGATAACTGACCACTGGTCACCTAAGCCTGGAGGTCAGAGATTTGACCGAGAGAATCATAATCAAAGTCAGTGTGATTGAGGACGAGACGCCTGGGGGAGACTGACCACTGACCACCACGTCAGGTTTACAATTATTGCTGACCAACGCCCGTGTTCACAATCATGACGTAAACTGTGAGGACTTTTGTGCACGCAATTGAATCACTAAAATAACGTCATATGTTGAGTAGAATTCAATGTTGAAGGATGTCAAATAAGATAGGACAAGATCGCGAGAAGACTTTCCCCAGCAACTTGACCTTGCTATTCGGGAAGTACCGAAAACAAATCGTGAGATTCCTTAATCACCATTGGAAAGTTGTTTGTCACGTACGTTATACACACAGTCGAACGATCTCTGGGAAATGGAAAACCCATCCAACGGTTTTGACCTATTGTGCTAACAGTTTACGTAATATGAACTGTGAGCAGAGCTTGTGTTCATAGCCATGACGTAAACCGTTATCACATTTTGGCACAATCTCATTTGACGTCATCGAACAATCAAATGCACGCAACATATGACGTAATTTATAGAGGTTCACCAATGCACAAATGTCTTATTGGTTAACGTAATATCTTTGAATACGACAGTCCATCACAGGCCACAGGCAAAATGGTGTTAGGGACAGGGACACTTGAGGCAGATAGGGTCGCATCAGTACAGAGAGGAACTGAAGCTTTGCATTCGGAAAAATATGCCATACACACATAATATTTGTAGATGTTTGCCGGGGCAAATGTGTTATGCAAAGCGCTCAGAGCACGGTGATGATAAATGTTATTCATGATAAGCCAGACAGATAAATAGATGCATAAATACTGCAGACAGGCAGATAAATCAAACATAGAAATACTAAAGAGAAAGAGAGCTGAGGCATAAAGACATACTGAAGGAAGACACGTACAGAAATAGAGGGGGGGGGGGAGAGGGAGAGAGAGAGAGAGGGAGAGAGAGAGAGAGAGAGAGAGAGAGAAGAGTGAGAGAGAGAGAGAGAGATCGGGCAGACTGCCCGACCTCAAAAATGGGAAATTCCAGACAAACATTACTATTCAAGTTATAATCATTTAAATTGGATAAGAGAAAAAAAAATAAACATCTGGGAAGCAAAAAAATATATTGCTGATGTGTGAGTATTCTATATTAATATTATATTTGATATAACATATCAGTGTAACGATATATTAACATCATGATAATTAATGTTTGTGGTTTCTTTGGGGGTAGTGAGGGTCGAGTCGGATACGGAAGATGCTTTTAGGGCTTGAAATAACCATCGGTGTGGGTAGTAGTAGGTAGTTTTGTTACAAAATGCAAAATAAGACGAGGGGTGGGAAAACGATGAAATTAATATCGACTAGAATTTACTCAAAGGGTGATAGCAAATGCTAATGGTAATAATGGGTGACGAACAGTGTATGGCTCGAAAACCACACGCACACACACACCCCTCTGCCTACCACTAAAGGCACAGATCTATCATTAAATAGGGTCATGTCTACAGTGATAATAAAATATAGAGATAGCGTTATTATGCAACATGATTTAAAATGAACAGATCCATTATGACATTCAATATTAATATTATGCAAATGAATGATCCTGAAATGTACAACAGCATTAAAATTACTGTGAAACGTTGTCACGGTTGTACGTATTGGCCTGGAATACTAAATGCATCGAAATCTATCTAATATGACCTGTTATAAAAACCTTATTGCAGCAAAAATAGCAGGCAATGTGTTGAAAAACTTGATACATCCTCAATACGCCCAATCTAAAATAGCGTCACTGCTCAGTTACCGTGATTTACAATTTAAAGATACCTGTTATAGGTCAGATTATGGTAGAACAATCAATTTGCTTCAGTTTTAGGCTACAATGTGAAATGGCAATGAAAGCAAATATAACATTGATGTAAACATAATATGTCATGAGTGGAGAGAAAAAAACCAAAACATTTGCAGATTTGTGATCTAAAACATCCAACCAAAATATGGGGCCATACATAAATTACAACGGCTCTTGTGTAGAGTGGGTTTGTAACAGGTGAATTGAAGAAATAGACAGAAATGGCAGTTAAGAACATCGCGACGATGCAGTAGGAAAAGTTCGGCCAGGCATAGTTGTACGCGCAGGTCATGTGATTTATGCATGGCCCCAAACATGTCAAAAGTATCAAATAAGGCTAATCATAATAGTTATACAAACTTTTCTATATCGATATATGTTCGAAGAAAAGGGAAAAAAATCATGAAAATCATCCGCATGGACTAGAAAATCGTACGGCTTTTATCGGCCGTCTCGGTCTTCTGAGATTCAAAAATGTGAGCACACTTGTTACAAAAGATACGGTCATTACATAAACAGTATCACGTATCTGACGATCTGGTATGTAACTTGTTGAGTCATTTCCCTACGATGTCTTTTTTCTATTTTTGTTTGTTGTTGCAATATGGCAATTCCACAAGCTCTCTAACTCAAAACAAATCCACACTGGAAATCCTTTTTCCACAACTCTTGATATTTTGGAAATCTTTTTAGAACAATCGTTTTGAGGTCAATGAGAAAACATTCACATTGGTCTTTAAGGTGAGGTTTCCCTCCTTCTTTCCAATGTCCAATTAAGGTAACGTAGAGGCTACCAAAGTCTCTTAACTATAATATATATATCCTGCTTGGTTAGATGGATTGGCACCTAATCCCAAATATATTATACTGAGCTTATTGGGAGAAAGTGCGGACCACACAATACAGTAATAGTATGTACATTTCACTTCATTATCGTCACCCTTGTGTGTTACGACCGTGTCAGTGTCGGACCCCAACAGGGCATGGCTACATCACGTGGTAAGAAGAAATGTATCGTCTCATATATTATGTATATCTTTTTGTCATCTCTACATATGTCGATTTGTGGAATGTCCATATTTTTTCTGCCTATAAATGGAGTCAATTTTGCAATCAATCGATTTTAATATATTATTAACACAGAACGAGTGCAAACAAATCAATCCGCGACGAGACAATACAACTGGAAGACATCTTTTGAAATATATTTCCGGAAGCCACCATGACTATGACATCATATCAAATACTATATCGACACATTGAGAAGAAGCTACAAATTTGATTTATATTTTACGATCTCTTCGTGTGGCTTTGGGAGGGAGGAGTTTGTGATCAAAGCAAAACAAATGGTAAATTACAATATCAATTTATATGGGGGTCTTTGTCCTGATGCAACGCTAAAATAAAGTGACTCTAAAAGCTACATACGAACTTGTGGGAACATAACTTCGACGTTTAAAGTCAAGAAAGTAGAGAAATGTAAAACTTTTGATGAGAATGTAAGAATCAATTTATCATAGCAATGTGTGAGAGAGACTTTAGTTGAGATGAAAATTTTAAAAAAAAATGTTTTTAATAAATGTTTTCAAAGACACGTCTCTTGAACTTTAACGTCGAAGTTTTCAAACAGCAATATTTGCATACTATTCCTTTAAGAACATAAAAAGCACAATGTTTTAACAATTTGAAACGAAAATTAAGGCATTCTAGGATGGTGCCTGTTGGTTCATGCAGAAATAATAATCCATTGTACGCACACTTTAAAAAAATATAAAAATCAAGGAATGTCTAATAAACAATGTACCAAACAAAATTTTGCCTCTATTAATTTTGAATAACCACCAAAGTATTTAAGTTTCACTTTCTGAAATGTTGGTACCCTATATTTTTAAAACATCTAATTTCCGAAACTAACGTGACCTCATTCACGTAGTAGGATACTTACACCAACAGACACCATCTGTACATTTCGAACATTTGTATAATCTGTTAGAACAACAGATAGAAGATTTGATCATACTGCCAATGAAATCCACACAAAATTGTGCAGTTATCACCAATTTTATGTGGGTGTCGCTTGGTTTTAATACTTCAGCATGTTAAAATCGTTTAACAAATTTTAGTAATAGCAATAATAATATGTATTAAAATAGTTATCATGGAGTCTGAAGGCGAAAATCGTAACAATTTTCAAACATTAGAACAATAAAGTGCTCATTGTCAATTGCCAGTCTCTGGCAATAAATTAAGGAATAAACTAAATAATATGCAAAAGCATTTTTTAATTTAAAAAAAAGTATATACAGTCCAACGGTGTCATGAGTGGAAAACATCATCTTTGAATACAGTTTCAATTACATTTTGATCTTCCGTCAACATTCGAGTATCAAAATAAACAAATACGTACATGGATTTTATATCAATGGGTGTATTGATTTAGGGCACATGATTCATTGAACTACTTGGCAGTCGATTCATCAATCATCATGATGAGTGGATACTTTTATTCCAGAATCATTATATTATATTATATACATATGTATAGACATATTTAAACACTGACTGTAAGTTGAAGGTACTAAACATTAAATATCTGCATTGACCTTTGTAACAGTAAATCGATACATTTTAGTTCTTTCAAACCCATTTAAGCAGTATCAAGTGTCCTTGTGCAATGCAGTTTCTTCAGGACGAAACAAATATTTCGTCAACATAAATATAGCAGTTTAGTTTAGAGCACATCACATCGTTAACACCAAGGGTAAGCCTCTTTTTTTTCCTTCACACACACACGCCCACACACACACACGTGCACACACAAACATACTCTCTCTCCCTCACACACACACACACACACACACACTCACACACACATTCACAGCAATGACATTGTTAGATTCTGCTTGCATTTCTTTTGTGTGGTGTAAGGGGAAGGAAGAGGAAACATTAATAAGCACACCTTATACAGTACATGAATATCTCTTAACTACATACACATGAAGATTAATTGAGTTCAGATCTTTAAACGACAGAGTTACTTGTTCCCAATATCATAATAAATCTCTCTTTAAATAACCATCTGATATCTTTAAGTGACCAATTTAACACTTGCAGGCCATACTGTGTTGACCAGAAGAAAAAAAAAACATCAATTAAGGTTTCATGAGCAAAATTAATTCATATAATATAATAATATATAATATAATAGGCTTTTAAAGACATAGTGACGATTTACTAAGAAAATATAATAAATAACATTTATGAAAATAAAATTTGCATAATACACTTTGATTTGATATAGTAATTATAATAATTTATGGTTTTATTGGTTCAACTGTTCAAGTTGAGGGTTCATGTATGATTTAGTATTTTTTGGATTTTTATGATATATATTTTTAATCTTTTTTATTTTTTGGAATGAAGTGGCAGCGAAATTTAACAAAAGATAAAGCTGATTGGTTGAAGGAATTAGATGGGGTAGGGAAGGGTGAGAATACAGACATAATTTAATATTCAATTCACATGTTTTGTACTAATGACATTTATTACGTTATAGTATGCTTTAAATTATTATTTTGTTTGTCAACATTCATTCATAACATTTCAGTCTGAGATTAAAAATTATTTTGAGCTTAAATTTTCATATACTTACAAATCAACACACACAATACGACTATGCAATACATTTTCATTCAGAAAATATATTACTCTACTTAGATACTTTTTTGTACGTAAAAATAATTGGTAAGATTTTAAATAATGGATTAAGACATTTTGTTAAATAAGTACTAGATCTCTATGACAAAGTGGGAGATGGAGTATGATGAAAAAGCCTACAAAACGCCAATGTCATGAAGTCAGCCTCAAGAAACGTCTAAACAAGAAAGTAGGCCTACCTATTATTATTACCAATAATGACAATGAATTTATCCGGAATCATCAGACTATGCATGTATGGTGAACGATATAAATTACCGACTGAGGTAAGATCTTAAAGAGTCTTCTTCAAATGATCTTTTCGTCAAAACTTATATCTGATGGGGCCTAACTGTGAATGCAAGAGTTCTCACAGATGCGTTGAAGGTGTCTTTCACATTCCTCACGTGTGAGGTATACACCATTATATGTTATATATTATAAGTGCTTGATCCAAAATTGGTTTTCCCGCCTTGATGATTTGAGCCCCTGCCAAAATCTCATTTCAATATTTATCGTTTAAAAAATCACGTCTTTAAACAAGATATACAGATGTTACACAGGGTGATATACATAACATCATGGTAACATGGGAATAATGCTGCACGACTGCGATCTAAACGACAAAGTATTTTGTATCTTTTCCCCTCTTTAATCGTTTTCTAACGTGAGATTTAATTTCACCCCAATATATTTAAATTTAACAGTGTAGAAACAAATTTAAATTGAACCTGGGCTTGAACCCAGAACGTTTAAATTACCTCTGGGTTCAGAGCTCTGATCACTGGATCAAAGTATACCGCTAAGTAAATTTCACTCTTTTTACAGTGATCTTTCTATAGAAATTCATTGGGAAAAAAGTAATGTTATTGGTACTCTAACCCAATATACCCATTTATATTATAAATGTGAGCGCATTGGTCCTCTTAATTTTACCCATGAGGGAAAATTGATCACCTTCAAATATAAAACTGGAAACATTAACAATAAATACCTCAATCTTTTAAATATGAGAATATGAAAATCTGGCAATTATTTCACATTAAGTATCTATTTCTTACTATTCATATCAACATTAAACTGTTCAAAAATACATTTTGTCAACAAATTCAAAGGAAAATCTTAAAAACCAAAATACTGGATTAAATAATATTATGCAGCACTTCGCTCGCATGGGAATCCAAGAATAAAACAAAACAAAGATTATGTTCGATGCAGACAAATGGTTTCCTGGATATGAAAACAAAGAATACGTAGGGAAGAATCGAGGGTTGTAAGACAAAAGGAAACAAGTGAAGAGAGAAGAAAACAAGCATTATAAAAGTGAACTTGTATGTAAACCACAGAAACTATAGTCATTTTTTACGCCAAAATGCGAAGCACATCTGCTGCTGCAGTGCTGCATATGGGGCACTTTCTGTCCATCTCTCCAGGCTTACTCACAATGGTCTCCGCACACTCCATACAGAAGTGGTTATGTCCGCATGGCACTAACGCAGCGACCACGTCGGCCTCTTCACACACCTTACACATCCTGGGTGTTGGCGATCCCTGGGATCCCGAAGACTCGCTCAGGGAGCAACTTTTGCTGGCAGGACTGGACTCTCCGCTGGGGAAGCCATTCATGTCTGACGAACCCATCTGTCCGAAAATATGGTGGTCTCCAGAAAAGCCTCCTCTAAAGAAATCTCCAGAGGATGACGTGGAGAAGCCCATGCCGTCATTTCCAGTTCTCCCCCCGAATCCGTTCATCCCGTTGGTGATATCTCTAGAACCCACCACAGACGAGGTGTCATTGTGGTTCCCCGACTGCTGTACGAGGTTGCCGAGAACCAGACTGCCCTTGGTAGGCGTGGTGGAAGAAGTGGAGAAAAGAGGGAAGCTGGAAAAAGAAGAATGTCCATCACATGCCTGGTCTACGCCCATTCTGTTTCCGTTGGAACCGTCCATTGGAGATTGGATCTGCCGACTGGTGAATGTCCCGCTGCCCATGAAGTCTTGAGGGGGTGAAGCGCTGACCGATCCACCGTTCGAGTTGCTGGACATGCTACCTACAGACATGTTGTTGCTGTACTGCATGCCCCCCATGTTCCTCAAAGAGCCCGAGGAGTGCCCATTCCCGATGACATTGCTGTAGTCTGATGTGGCGCTGCTCCATGTCTGAACAGGGGTGCTCTGACTTGAGGGAGCAGACTCCAGAAGACCGCTGTAGCTCCTCCAACTGTTGTAGTTGCCTGTAGATGCTGAGTGGGGGGAGGAGAGGTTGTTGTAGTTTGGACTGTGGAGCGAGTTATAACTGTTGCTGTTGCTGATGTAGTTGTTGGATAAGTGATTTGTGTTGCTCTTCGACGGCGATGACGTTTCTGTGTAAGAGTAGTGGTAGTCGTTGTTACCAAATCGAGGCTCATCGCAGTTCTGAAGGTTAGTGGTGTCCTGAAGACGACAATTTCTCGTGCGCACTTCTATGTGGCGCTCAATCATGATTCGGGCCCTTTCCACGTTGGAGGGCTGTCCTCGGATTTCAAATATGGGTGCTTTGTCGCGGTTTGGGGTGACGATAAATGTGTCTGTGTCTTGTTGAATCTGTTTGATGGTCTGTCCCTTCAAGCCGACCACAAGCCCCACCACTCGGTAAGGCACAGTCACGTGCAGAACTACGTCCCCCTCTCGAGTTACAGGTTTGGCCACCTCGCCGCCGCCGGTTCCGCCAGTGACTCCACCTCCATTCTTGTGGTGGTTTCTGGACGCACGGATCTGAGTGAAGTGCTCTGCTGCACTGTTGATTTCAGATATGACCAGGTTGACGGCGGTTTCCTTACCAGTGACTACAAAAACTGGGGGTTCCGTCCTCATTGGGGTTTTGATGTATGTGTTTGTTCGTGCTCGGAGATCTTTGATCTTGCAACCTGAAAAGAGTAAGGAGAGAAATATAATAACAATTTTGAACAGGAATGAGTGGATGTAACAAATACCTGGCTATCGGTGATTATGAAAATACACTGTGCCAGTAGTGATGTTCCAAGCGGCAGCTCATAAAGCATGACGTTGGGAAAGGGTGGGGGGGGGGGGACACGACGTATAACGTTTGATGTTTGTGATTGTGAAAAATATGTGTACGCTCTCATTCATATCTCTATTGAATGGATACGTTAATGCGTTGACCAATGTTTCATATATTCTATAAAAACACAAAAATGTCGTACAACTTGAAGCTTGTTCGACATATATTAACGTTAAAGTAACATTCCCGACCTTCGAGGGCCTTCTATTGTGATTTATTTTGCTTTGCATTTAATCAAATAATCACAATCGATGTATTACCATATGTCCAATCAAATACTCGCAATCAATATATTAACATATAGATATGTCAAATGAAATAATCACAATCGATGTATTACCATATGTCTAATCAAATAATCAAACGGTGTACGTATTACCAGGCACCATCGACCCGCTACATCATAAATCTTTGCATTTCGTAGGTTGTCTTCAGAGTCAGCTTTATCCTTTAAAAGCCCCAGTACGCAAGACTTTAGTTGAACCGAAGGAAAAGGCAAGATAGAGGATAGGACCGAGTGATCGATATTTGGTTCCCACAACCCCTGGGACAGAGGGGGAAACGGGGAAAGGGAGAGGGGGGGACATGGGTAGATGCAGTACCAATATAGGAAGGGGCAAAGCAAACAGACAGCATTGATCTTATCTCTTCTAGTCTACTTTGGCTGGAAAGAGTCAGCAAAATGAAGGAGGCTGGCGGAGAGGGTGTAATTTGATGGAGGGTGGAACTATAGTGGACACTACGGAGGTACATTTGAAAGGGAACTGTGTTGTTTTTAACTTAGCGGCAAGACAAATATTACTCAGTCAATCTGGCAAATCCAACAAGGATGGCGTGAAATACTCCTTAGATCCTATATCGTCATAGTGTTTTTCTTCATCTTTCAATTTGGGCATAATTTTGGCAATAAAAGTAAAAGAAATAAAAGTGATAAGTGGGTGGCTGACTTAGAGTCAAGTATCCACTACAGTATCGGCTTTAGCTAGACATTAACACACAGTCACAAAACACATTCTAAGAAAGCTGTCTTTATCATTCATGACTAATACTGAATGGCATGTATCGTGGTCAAACCCATGCTCAGTCCCGAGTGGTGACATAGATTCCTATAAAACCTCCTAACACAGCACGTTGGCGAATGGACTACCCCTGCACCTCTATAACTCAATCTAGGTCAATCCCGTATAATCAGCCATGTGGCTAAAATCCTATTACGTTAACAAAAATCCATCCTGAAAACAGAATCTCACGCCAGTCAAGTGAAATGGCATCATCAGCTCCATGTGAAGCATTATCTAATGTACGTACCACAACCCACTTTGGTAGAAAAATGGTATTAGATTCAGGCCTAAATTGATGTTTCCTAATACATGACGTCGTTGCATAAGAAGGGAAGCACTTTAAGGCAGCATGCGATGAGCACCAGTCAACCAGAAACAACATTTGAATCAATATAATTAGGCATCTAATCAATACGATGGTTTGTGTGGTGAAACAGTAGGCATCACAATAAACGATAAAATATGCTAGATTGATACGATAACTAAAGTCTCACACGCGGAACAAACCAAATCTAAAAATAACAGCTCAGTATGTTCTATATAATCAATTATGACACTGCACCATCAATCTTGTTGGAACGAGAGATAGATAGATATGGAGAGAGAGAGAGAGAGAGAGAGAGAGAGAGAGAGAGAGAGAGAGAGAGAGAGAGAGAGAGAGATAAATGGTCTGTTTTGTTCACTAGGAGAAGAAATGTGCCGTTTGTGAGAAAGAGAAGATATAAAAACAGCCAATCGGTACCACCATCATAGATCGTGTGGAAATAAACAGGCTTGCTTTAACAAAATAAACGGAATGAGACCATCAATACAAGAAGAGCCCTCCAATCACCCACCAGATACAAAGAATCGAAAAATGTTGGCACATGACGACGTACAGCAGGCAACCTTGTGCCGCCAAGTCAAGTCTATCCCGGGACAGGTCATTATTCCATCAGGGGTTGATTGGCCTGAGGACTGACACCAGGGTTGCATGACCCAAACATGGCTGGACGAAACTTTTCCCTCGGGGGACTATTCAGCTTTATCATGAAAACGTTTCCAACAAAAAGAACAGAAGTAAATCGCCTAAGGGGGGGGGGGGGAGGGGGGGTGGGCAGTGCAAAGATGATGAGAGACAGGGATGTAGACTAAAGTAAATGAGGAAAAGAGACAAGAGGTCAGTAGGGTATGGTGTGGGGGTGGGGGAAGATTGGCGGCCGGGGGAAAGGGGGGGGGGTGTGTTTATTCGTTTTGTGCTAGAAAACAAAAAAAGTGTGTTCGTTTGTAACCAGATATTATACGAAATGCGTCATCGTCCTTTGCGCATGCGTCATCAGCGATAAGACGTGTACGTTCATTTAAAAAGTCGCCCAAGGGCGGAAGTGGACCATACACGTATATTAATACTAATATGATAAAACAAACCAAGAACCTCCGCGTCCGAAGCGATAGCGCTGACCACTATATAACATCCAAGCCCACATAAAAATTTTCAATTATCTTTGACATTGTGGAGACGGAAAAGCCCATAAAACACATGTGGAGAGTTGATGGACAGAACGCGAGGAAAGTGTATCGGGGATGGCTTATCTCCAGATCAATGAGAGGGAGATGCACGAGGAAGAGATGCACGAGGAAGAGATGACTTTTACAAGGGTGGAAATGAAGCCAGTAGCCGGCTGGATTGGCGGATAAATATTTCATGTGGCCAGCGAGTGGCGTGATGGGTAATCAGGCCTGCCGCTGCCGCCCCGGTGTATGTACACATACGTGTATCTGAACGTGTGGGGGCGAGGGTGGGAGGGATTGGGAGCTTGCATGGCAGGCTCGATATTATATATGGCAACAACAAATGAAAAAAAAAAAATGAAAAAAAATAAAAAATAATAATAATAATAATAATAATAATAATAATAATAATAATAATAATAATAATAATAATAATA
>JARFNW010127615.1:0-11869 GCA_031763155.1 Dirona albolineata | reverse complement strand
CCCCCCCCCCCCCGGCCCCTCCCGCCTCACAATTCCCGCCACTTTTGGGCTAGAGACCTTGAATGACGACATCAAGCGTGATGTATGCCCACGTGGTCCTCCGTCCCCTCACCTTCTATCTCTCCCCTTGGAGCTCTTTTTTTACTTCAGTTTTAGTTGGTCGCCCGACCGCACTGACCATACTATTCTGTGACTTTTTGAGCTATCATACATTTGTGTTTTGTGTTTTTTTGTAGTACGTTTGTTTGCTGATGAAGGGGAGACCTGAAACGTTATTTGTTCTGTTACATGTCTATAATTTGAAGCTATACCATTTTCCCTTGTTTTTTCATACCTTCTATTTGGATTTAGCTTCTGGCAGCCCTCATTCCCTAATGTGTGAAGGAATGAGGGCTGTCAGAAGTTGAAAATCCGAATAAGATGTATGGAAAAAACGGAAAATGGTGTCTAGAGGCTAGCTCAAAGTGTTAAACAATTCTAACAAATCAAAAAATATTTCGGGTCTCCCTCTCCCAGAACACAGAAAGCAAAACAAAACAAAAGCCGGTGATGACAATATCGAGCGGGCAGCATCAGAGCAATTTTCTGCAATCAATCATGTCTGAAATGTATAGCTTTACATTTTGTCATAATGTTCAAGAAATAGGGAGATCTGAACACACAGTCAATTGACGGCTCCCTAGTCACAAGTCAAAGGAGACCCCAGTTTTGAACTCCTTAGTCTTTTGCTTTATTCCCTCCACTGGCAGGAAATTTCCATAACGCACTCACTTCCTGCCTACTGACAAAGCGAAACTAGAGAGTCATAACAACATAGAATCACGCATTGAGTTGGAATCTTTGCTTCACACCATTTTACACGTACTATCCCAGAAGCTCATTGCTTTAAAATGTTTATACCTGCCTCCAACAGGAAGCAAAATTGGCAAGATTTCACCCTCATCATCGTGAGTATATTGAGTAGGAAACCACTCACCACTGTCACTGTCACTTGTCAGTGTCAGGTCAGTGGTCAGTGTCACTGACTCACTCACCGGCACGGTCACCACCCACCACTCGCTCACTACTACTACTACTACTACCACTACTACTACTACTACTACTACTACTACTACTACTACTACTACTACAACCACCACTCACCACACTCACCACACTCTTCTTTCTACTTCTTTTCTCTTCTACTAGACACTACAACAGTACTACAACTACAACATAATTTGAATTAGAATGATAAAATGATAGTGGGGGGATACGATAATGTAACCAGCGCCAGTGAGAGACAAGAACAGAAAATAGACAAAAGATTTCCGTCAAACTATTACTCTACGCTATTTTTTATGGTTGTTCTAACGAACGAACTGGTAGGCTGATAAGACAAAATTCACAATGATTTTTCTTGTTTTTAGCCATTTTTACTACAACTACAAGGCAAGGTAACTACTGACTTTAACAGACCTCGTCATATTTTCATTTCAGGAAAGAAAGAATATGATTGTTTTATTACATACACTTGTTTGTGTCTAGACTATATCTTTAACTTTAATGTTTAGGGGTTGTTTTTTTAAACATGTGTTGGTTTTTTTGTTCGCTTTTAACTGAGTGATTCATGAATTTCATGTATTTAGCCAACAGTATCAGTGGGAAATGTGGGACAGCTTGCCGCAGACCTGATTGTGTCGACCCTGTGGATGGAAAAGGTTGGATACGTCCTTCATCCCAGTCTGTTACCATGTGTAGGAAACAATCCATTCGCCCATGAAGATGCGACGTCTTGTAAAATGACCACTTGTTGTGAAGGTTTGTAACTGCACCATGATGAGTATCATTGCTTCAGGGAATTTTTATTTCCTCCTTGACAATTTTGTGAAAGTAGCAACTTCATATGGAAAGATTCAAAATGTAGTTGTTTGAGCTTTAAATCCTTGATTTTATCATTTGAAGGGATACTATATATAGAGGTCATGTTTGCATCATTTGAAACAGGTTTGTAGCTTGGTACTTTGGGGGAATTGGATGTTGTTCATGATGTAACTTCTGGTGTCAAAATTCTCTAGATAACTTAGCTGGTTACATTTTGCTCATTAGCTACACCTTTATTTTTAGGATGCGAGGTGGCCTAGTTCTTAAAACAACGGACTCTCATGGCGAAGGTTATGGGTTCTAAATCTAACCCAGTCACTTCGTTGTTTTTCTTGGGCTTTACTCCAATTGCCATACTCAACCCAGGTGTGGAAGTGGTTATCAGCATGCAGCTGGGGATGTAATCTGTGATAGTCCAAGGACCTGTCCAGAAGGGTGATTGATGCAGTATCATTCTGTCTGCTTCACGCTATGGCAACCGAAAGGACTTTACTTTACACCTCTATTTACTTCTGAGTAGCCTAGCATAGCTCATTGGTTCAACATGTTACTACTTCTCACATATAACCCTAACTCAAACTTGAAGTAGAGGCAACTCTGTCTGTAACGGAGCTGTCGTTCCAATATTATCTACTTTCTGTTAGCTGCTATCATATTGCCTACCAATAAGTTGAATTGAATCTTTGGCTTGTTGTAGTCGATGGAGGATGTATTTAGATATATATATCCTATCTCTAGCAATTCAATTTTCGCCCAATTTTGTTTTCCAACTTATACTATTAAATATTAAAATACATCTTTTGCAGTGTACGAGAGCTTAATGGCACAAGTGGTTGTCATACAGCAAAGAGCCCCTTTTGTCAAGGTAAAAAGTGAAACTTTCCAATAATGTATTTATATTTTTATTATTATTCAACCTTTGCATGTATAATTTGATGTCAGCTCATAGCTAGGGAACGCTGTGAGATAGATCAGTGTCCTATCTGGATGGTGACATATTATTGTTATTGTCCACTCATTGCTCCAGAAAAGAAGATAAAACATGTCCTCTTTGGACCTCAAGACTGATAGTCCTTTTATTATTATTCTTTTTAAATTATCGAGTCCCCTTCATACCACAAGAAGCAGTGTAGGGGCCAGCCATGACAAATGGAAGTAAATCCAAATGTCAATGAGGACTTACACCACTCATCACTTAACACATGACTAGAAAGACTCTGCATCAGGAATTAAAGACAAGCAGGTGATGAGCCCACTGCGTTGATAGTCCTCTTAACCAAAGATGTAAAGGGTTTTCAAAGAATTTGCAGTCATCATATCTTTTACAAATGAGAGATCTATCACTATATTCTTGGTCTCAACTGTCTTTGAGGCATGTGCCCGCTGACCCCTTTGTTTCTTATTTTGTTAAACTTTATTTCTCGATTTTTTTCACATCTGGCTGTGTGATGATAAATCCTGACACAAACTAGATTGAGGAGAAAAAAAAATCATTGCAATGCAATTATTGCTCTTATTATTTAATGTACACGAAAGGGAAATTCTTTTACGTATTCATGTTGCTGGGAAGAGAGGTTAAATTCAATGATTGTCTTGAGGCAATTGAAAGTGGATAGATATAACATACATGAAATGAAGGATTGATCTAGGTTTGTATTTGGTTGAGCCGGTGGTGCAGTGGTTAAGTCACTTGCTTTTGGTTTGAGAGTTTGCGTATTCGAATCCCGGGTGAAGCACAGGTTTTTTTTCTTCTCAAAACCTTGATCCCACTTTGCGGCGCTGCACTGCGGCTAACACCTGGGTTATTACTGTTTACCCTTGAATAGACCCTAAAGACTAATTCCCCCCTGGGGTGAATAAAGTGAAATTATTTGATTATTTTATTTTATTTTTATTTTATTTTATATATTTCACGCACTATGACAAGCAGGTAGATGTGTCTGAGGTAACAGTTTAAATATTCCGAGAGGTAGTAGGTTTGATAGGGCAGCCTCTTCCTCTGAGTGTGTGGCAAGCCCACGATGATCAGACGATGATCAGACTTTTAACCTTAGAATTATTTTATTTTCATTAACAAACAGGGTCGTCGGAAAGAATACGCACAGTGGCTGTCAAATTGGGTTAAAGAAAACAATTTCTTTCAAGTGGTCATTTTGACTAGCACTTTCGCACAGGAGAGACTGGATCATCAGATTCAAAGGTAAGTATAGCGATAATCGGCAGTTGACACTGACATTTGATACAAAAAATCTAGCGAAATAGGCAACCTTGTTTCCGACCAGCATTATCTTGTACTCTTAGCCAATAAACATGCTTATTTTCCGACCAATGAGATGTCCTACTCGAGCCTACTCATAGCCAACGAGTGACAGCGAAACTATTAAACACTTTGTCAACACGAAAAATACACATGGTTGGGATGTGTCTTATCACGGACACTGGTCCGCGCATCGCATCGTTATATTCACGGGTCTCACCACGCTCCCTTTTTACGCCATCTTGAAAACCTCGGAATAACGACCCCACTGGATTACGACATTCCAGTTCCTGGTGATGTCGTTATCCGGAAGTTGCACTGTAGTTGCTTTGTTAACACCATGTTATCTGTACCAACATAAGATTTTACTTATCTCTTCTTTTTGCTCCCCTAGTTTTAGGTCATTTATAATATTTTTCACAAACGAGAGTACTAACAACATAGTTTCTCTCATCAACAAGTCTTCACTTTCTCACGCCCTGACCTCCAACCCCATCTATATTTTACTTGTGATTGATCCTTGTTAATTTTCGCCTTTGGTCGATACATCACCATTCTGTGCTGTCAATCATTGAAATTAAATAACATACTCTATACTTTTCTCTCATGTCAACATAGCTTCAACCTGACATTATCACAATTGTATTGCTCCCTCAACTGATTGACCAATTTGTAATAAAACAAACACTAGTCCAAATTCTGTCTACCAATCGACGACAGTGCTCATGCCGTACCACTGCATTTGTAAGTAACCATGCCTCTTGCTACAAGAAGACTTATCATCATCTTCAGCTTTGACTAGTTTTATTTATAGGAAAATAATTTACAATTAAAAATGAGATAGTATTATCCACTACACAGTAGTTATTAGGCAATATAACTAGAATAGGCAATTTACCACTTAAACACAGATATACAATCCCATTTTTCTTTCAAAATAAAACAGAAAAACAATGAATTGTTAAAGAAAATGATATTCCCGTGCTGATATATAGATATAATTTTTTATCTTTTTTTAATACTTACACTCAATCAATACACCTAACGGATACAAAGGTATCCAAATGGTATAACGTAGCCATGACAGGATTTTAACTTTTAAGCCAACTATCTGAAGTAAGTAGAATGGGTATCTGAAATGAAACAAGAGAAATAGCTTGTCTTGAGAAAAATAGTAATAATGTAATGCAGAAAAAAAAATTTACGAGTGAGTGGGTAATCTTTCAAATATTTCGTACTTAGCTCCTTCTTTAAATCTATCAAATGTTAATATAATGCATACTAAAAAAATTATCTCTTTGGTTTTATTTAGGTGGAAGTAAAGATCTAAGCCAATATCCTATAATGTAAAAACTGGTGTGAAGAAAACACATACAATGCATGAAACACACCTGACAACTTCAATAGCTGACCATACTATAAAGAGGTAAAAGCACAAAGGAGACAGCTGAAGTCTTGGTTCTTGGAGAATCAACATGAACAGAACAAAATTTCTACCAGCAATCTGCAATTTAAAAAAAAAACAGAGCTTGAATGTGCAAAAGAGAACATTTAAGATAATAAAACATAAAATTTAGTTTAAATTGCGTCTTTGTTTATCTCTCGCTCCTCCTTCGATTAGGTAAGGAAAGTAAAGAAGAAATCTACACGGATAAGAGATATCAAGCAAATCAAAATTAATGTCAACCAAATTCAATTATTAGGATATTGAACATTTTGAGTCTTTATTAAATAGTAAATAATATGTTCATACAGCGTTCAAATTCCATCTTGGGAGTGCTCAGCAACGTCTTACAATGGCATGATATAATAAATCAAAGCATAAGTTATAAAGTATAAAATACTAAATAAATTTCAAAACATGAATGCAATTGAGAAAAGTTTCAAAAACACTGGCGAAAAAATTAAGTTCTTAAATGTTTTTTCAAGTTGTTGAAGTTTGGTAAATCTGATATCAAAACCAACAATATTGATCCCTAAAATGAGAGCTGATGTAAGTCCTAAAAGATATGCTATTAAAAGTAGAATTACTACGCTTAATATTCATTTAAAGGGCATCTGATCTAAATAGTCTGCACATTACAAATATCAATAATAATTAAAACTCATGTGGTTGCATTATTTTTTATTATCAAAAAGTAAATAAATTAAAGAAAAAATCCCCCCAAAAAATTAAGAAATCAAAACAATTTGGTTTTAAAGTATTTTCTTAAAAATATAAATCTAACTTGAATATTTCACCTGCATGAAACTGGACATGACATTTGATTTGACAAGGCCAAGCATTGCGTGGATCACCTCTAAGACAGCCACCACTTGGCATAGCATCAACTGAGACCCAGCTGTTTCAAATGCACTTTGTTTGGCAGCTGGTACAAATAAACAAAACAACAAAAACAAGAGTAAATGTTTCAATCACCAGGATATGATTGTCAATGGTCAACAGATAGTAATAACTATTAGATTATAATTCTATTGCAATATTATATAAAACAACCTATTTTGGATCAAAGCAATACTTCTACTAATACCTATGCTAATCTTCATCACACATCATTAAGGGCAAAATGCCCTTTAATATTACAAAGCTACAATTCATATTGTAAAAACTAAAGGATACTTCAGGATACTTTTGCTGGACTGCACTGTAGGCAAAAACCTAACATTTTTCTGTTACTGCTTTGAAGACGTAGTCAGGCTCATTCATAAGCAACTTATAGTTACGCACCAACATGCAAGGACTTACATTCCCCATACTTGACATACTTGGCAAGGACAGCCACTATGACATAGGCAAATCCTATAAACTGGAAGAGGTTGTAGAGGAGCAGGTAACACTTCTTTATGGATGGCATCCCTGTGACAAAAAATGGTAATAGAAAAAATGATTTGTATATTGTACACCATCATGATGGATTAGACCGAAAAATAGTAACATTAACATTATATTACTCTCCCATATCTGATCAGTATGCAAGAGTGCATTACGCACAGTGAAAATATGGGATTTTGGTATACAGTGCTTGACCTAAACTATTGACCTATATAGTTCACAGCATGCCACGCATTTGAGCTTCTGTGTGAATGAGGGAGCCTTAAGCCCCACATGGAGGTGGTCAGACATAGCTCTGCAGCGTTAACCCTACTGACGAGTCTACTCTTCTTTCAGGAATTTGGATATGGGGTTATTGGTATCTGGTATCTTGTAAACGTTTATCATTTCATCTTTAAATTGGTGAATTTATTTGTGCTGAGATGTTGACATTTAAAGATGCCTGTTTAGCCCTCTCAGTGGAAACAGAAAAAAACAGAGAAAAACGGGATCAAAGTGGATTGAATTACATTTATTTATAAATAATATAGACACATGCATACAACTGAGATGGTCAGAAACAAGCATGATGTCCCAACATTAAGGATGAAACTGTGGCATTGTATTCCTGTAATTACTCTTTCACTATTACTTAAGGCCTAAAAGAATAGTAAGGGGGCATAATCTCATAAATGAAAATAAAATGACTGATATCTGTCACCACATAGCTTGAAATGGATTCTTCCTGATTTGTAATCACTTGGAACATTCGCAGCAGACTATTTCTTTTGCATTTAAGAAGTAAAACATGAATAGGTTCAAAGAAGATGTTCACAGATAACCAACTGACACAGAGACAATGTTTACAGCGCTGTATCTCGGCTCAAAATCCCTGACATGCAACTCATTTTGTGTGGCGACATCACACACATTTCTAAAATAAAAGCAAACCTCTATGTGCAGTAAGCATTAATGTAAAGATATGTTTCAGTAACTCACTTTGTTTGGGTGGCTCTCTAATTTCAGTAATTACTTTGCTGATGATATTTTCTTGGCTCTGTTGAATCAGAATTATAGAATAATGTAACCTGATAAAAACTGCACCATGAAAGGACAGCTAAATCTACATCAGTAACATGAAAATTAAGTTATGTATCCAGAGTACACAAGTTTTCTCTTGGCAAATGTAGCCACCTAGATATCTAATCAAATGCCCCCACTTGATGAAAGGTGAATCAGGTATCACCTCGACTATTCAAATACTGTGATAAGAAAATAACAAATGGTAAGCCTTGAAAGATAGCACATCAATGATACTAATCCCACAGCCAAAGATAAAGGATGAGCCTTGACCAATGGCCAAACCATTTGAAACTGATTGCAGCCAGAGGTAAACAAAACCAGGAAACATGGAAACATTGATTGAGATGGTGCAGGTTTGCTTCCCATTACTAAATAAATGTGTTTGAAATCCTTTGGCCATGGATGTTCATGTAGAATGCAAATTAATGTTATTCATGTCACAGCATTATAGTTTGAGCAGTTTGTGAGTTTAATTGTTGTGTAATTAATAATTTTGGGCAAGTTGTGTGAAATTTACATTCAGCAAATTTATAGAAAACTTAATCCTAGGATAATGTATTGTCTAACAACAATGCAAAAAGTATACATAACTTGAACAGACGATTCAATTTCATGACATGACTACAATTTTGTATCACACGGTTAAAACCTCCAAACTTTCCACACAAGGTGGTACCAGGTACATGACCATCTATTCCGTGACAAAACTACCATTTTGTCTTTTTTTTTTGTGATAAAAAAACTCACCATATACAATACCCTTAAACAAGACCCATAGCATATCACTTATGAACTAAACGAGATGATTTCAAAGAGCGAAAATAATAAAAATCTAAACATTTACGAAAACACCCCTTACGATGCTCATCACATAGGCCTACATACCTTATTGTTTTCTGCATCACTTGCATCAGAATCATTCATCATAAATTTATCAAAGTCAATTTTTAACCATGGCAGTTTCATTTTTTCAGCAGTGAGTCTAGGCCAAGACTCTGGTGATTCTTTATTGATCTGAAATTCGACAGCAAGGTCTGTCTTCCTGTATTGGCTTTTCTGAGGAAAAATTGCTTTCATTAAGTACAAAAAACAAACTTGCTCAAACCATTTTCTTTTTAGTATGACATGGAGGGATTAAAGTATTTTGAATGATTACAACCATAATCAAAACCATACTGACAATGCTATAATTTCATGGACGATTTTACTTAAAATGATAGACTTTCATGTAACGGAACTATTGCTGATAATAAAAAAGGAAAACTTAAGATTGAGACCTTTGAGAATGAAACAACACATAATATATTATAAATTTCTCATATATGCATAAGTTTTCTAAAACATTTCCCCACAACATATTTATAAAACTCACTAAAAAAGGTAACTAATCTTTTTCTTCTTATCAGTTTCAGCCAGCCATGTGTTTGTTTTGTATCATTCCTCAATTTACGATTTTCACACCTACAGATAACCAACAGGTCTTCACTCCCTCCTCGCTCCACCCCTATCCATGTTTTGCTTGCGATTGTTACTCATTGCTTATCCCTGTTCCTCGCTTAACAAAGGCCTTGAGTTGAAATTTCACTGGCTTTCTACGTCACCTAATTGAATCTAATATACTAAAAAAATTTCCACACATTATGCCACATGCCTAGTACAAATCAATGTTCTATACTCGATTACCCAATGCTCACATTCTCATTTTATTTTCGTTTGCTTTCCCTTAGCTATGTTATAGCCGAGACAGATGGACACAAGGTTGCAAAGTTTGTTTGCTAGTTAATTGAACTACACTACTGAATAAAATACATATGCTGATCCCAAGCTTGTTCCTGATCCATAACATTTCCAGTTCTGCACTCAGCCATCTATGGTCGTTTGCAATGGCACAGGTTCATGTGTGCATTGTCTGAGGCTGAGCATGGAACTGGAAATGAAAGGAGTTCCGATAACAAAATTAAACTTCTAAGCAATCCCATCACCAAAGGATTTAACTTCTTTTTTTAAAATAATGCAATTTCAGACACAGCATTAAAATTCAAATCTTCTTACTTCTGGATGTACAGGGAGATAAAACTCAACGAGAAAGTCATATTTGTGATGCCCTTTGACCCCAAGACCGTCTGCAGAAAAGGTCAATGAATCTTCAGTTAAAGTCACTTCCACATTCTGAAAAGGAAGCCCAAATATGTACAATCCAAATCACATGTAAATTTAGACATCAAGGCATTAGGTCAGTGTCTCTTTCTTCGTCGAGGCAAAGTTCAATAATATCAATTAACCCATTTGGACAACAATCGCCTGAGGACAAAATGACATAAAAACTTGATGGTCACACTGTTACAGACACCCAGATTAGTGGGTCTGTGTGTGTATGTATATATATGTAAGTGTATGAAATCAGTGACTTTTTGAATTGACTCTACATGGCTGTGAACAGTTTATGTTGAAAAACTGTATTATTAGTGTGTGTGTGGGGGGGGGGGGGGGATTAAGGGAATTCATTAAGCAGTTTATCAATACTGTATTGTCTAGTCTAGTTTTGATGATGGCAGAATCAAATTCATTGAAATCATTTTTTAAGGAAAAAATTATTTTTTTCTCCCATCACATTGATTATAACTTCTACTTTTATGACACACTAGAGGTCTACTTCAATCTCAATTAGCAATAATAATATAAAATAATCGCCTTACCTGACCAGCTGTCCCAAACATTTGCTACAAAGTATTTTCAAGGGAAACTCAAATTTAAATTGAATGCTAGTAATAGGCATTTCATCTGTATTACTATCCAGAATGTCTTGCCTGCCTTAGTCTGTTGTTACAAGGTGAAAAACTTGCCAGAAAGTGATCTTTGGACAGACATTTGTAACTTAAATACCTACACTAGACTAAGATTACTAAGAACCAGAAATATATATAAAATAATAGGTGACAGCGCAAACTGTGCCTTCCCAATTTTTGCAAAATTGAGCTGTTCCACAGTTGGAGTAAGTTGGTGAACATGGTCAAAACATTCAATTTCAATTTGAGTCCTTGCTTGCAAGTGCAAGTTGTGTTTTATCAAAGACAGTCATAGTATAGTCATGTATCTAATTGTAATGTAATGTCATGTGTAATTGTAATATTAATATTAATATATAAATATAAATAGGCAGAGTTTATAATTGTATTTGCACTATGACTATGACGTCTATATAATAAACACTTCCATATAAATATCTTTAGATTTAGATTGACCAAACTTTTCCATGAAAATCAAAGTCTATTAGAAGCTCATAAGTGAGGTAATATGATGCCTAGAATTAGAATGACACTTTCAAACTGAGGACAAAGATGGAAGTGGAAGTTGTGCGCTGGCCTACTAGATAGATAGATAGGCCCAGGTTGAGTTAAATAACGTGAATTTCACACCGGTTTTTCCCCAATCTATAGAACCCTTTATGTAGCTTTGTTTTATCTTGATACATACCTCAACATTTCTTAGATCCACTTTAAGTGAAATTATTTTGCTGGTCTGGCCCCAGTAAACAAATGGGCTCAAATTATTTGATGCCATTTTCCTCTCGCATTCACATCGATCATTCCAGTCTGTAGCAGTTAGTTAGCCCATAGCAGACCATTCGTGAACTCTTGTGAACCTGTGATAAACACGCGAGAAAATGACAACAAAGTGAGGATGGGTGAGGTGGCGGTGAACACGCGATTGAAAAATAATAGAGGTATTAACAGTAATAGAACATCACCAGATTGGACACGACTAGACTATGTCATCGATATACATACAGGTGGTCAAGATAATGCAGGTGTATACACTGCTTTGTTGTCGAGAATAAGAATAAATGCCCGATG
>JARFNW010127604.1:0-11870 GCA_031763155.1 Dirona albolineata | reverse complement strand
TTCATTTGTTTTGTTACTTGTTTTATTTGAAGCTTTACCATTTTCCCGTGTTTTTCATACCTTCCATTTGGATTATTGGCTTCTGGCAGCCCTCATTCCTCTTATCTACGACCATCAGCGTGCTCTAACTGCCTTACAGTATCTCATTTGCCCCAGGATCATGATCTCATGAGGTTGTTCGGGGACCGAATGAATTTGCCTTGGTTGTTGATTAATGAAGACGCTGGTGTGAAAGCATCGTATGTCTCATCTAAGAACCTCTGCGATGTGTACTGTATACGTTGGTACAAGGTGAACTCCAGCTGAGGTAGCCAATCACGCATGTTTTTGTTGGGGGTTTTTTTTCCCTTTCGCGTGTCCCATGCAGCAACGTCAGGTCTCATGGACATAATGAATGGAATTGCATTTGTATCCACTGTCTTCACCGTGCTCTAAGCGCTGTACAGAAGCACCCCCCCCCCCCGGGTAAGCAACAGAACGCTTAATACGGCTCCTGCTGCCAGATAGGTACGAATACATTTTTTTTACAAGGCCGACACTGCTTACAACTACAACCATTAATTGATAGAGCCTCTGTTCTGACAGAAGCTTTCTCTTCCTCTGAGAATCTCTATGGTTCTATTGTAAGGTCTCTGGTGATAGGTAACTACACCGGGTGAAATCGAGCAGCTGAAGCCAGTCACGCATAATATATTACTATTTTTTCCTTCTTCTTTGTGTGTCCCACTAAGGAACGTTGAGCGTCATGGATATGACGTGTATATCATCAGCTCATTCCTTAAATTTCTATTTATTCACACCAAAGAAGAGTGAGTGAGAATGTGTAGAGTCTTTCCCAAGGACTCAGCATCGGGAGCTTCAAACAGTATTCGAACTCGGGATCGATCGAGTTGAGTAGTAGTCCAACCACTCGATCATTGACGCCACATACTGTAGAAGCTGCTTGTTAGATTCATCGTTCAATGCCACAGTCACACTTAACGTTGCTCGTCCCGCTGACTTTTCAGTTTCAGGGTGAATAACCTTTGACCAATCACTGCTGTTTTTTTTTTAACTTGTCGATTGAAAATTGAAACTGCAAGCTGTTCCTGTACGGTAATAAATAAATAAATTCCCTTTATTCATCCCAGGGGTAAATTTGTCTTTAGGGTCCATCCAGAGATCAAAATAACCCAGGCGTCAGCCGCAGTGCAGCGCCGCAAAGTGGGGTCAAGGTCTTGAGAAAAAAAATACGGGGGTTCGATCAAGTTACCTCTAAAACCAATAGCTCGACCACTGTGCCACCAGCTCACCGCACGTCACGTACATATGAATATGAGGAGAAAGACGACGTTCAGCTGAAAAGGGGTCATTGGCTTTTTCGATTGAACTGTTTTATAATTTCTTGTGGGTGTTGACTTTTCAAAGGGTTAATTATTAGGGGTAACAGTAACAGCCAGGGTTACTAAGATACGATCCAGGTAACCGGTGATTTTCTAACTTAAAAATTCAACTAAAGGAAATAAATATTTATTTGGGAGGGAAAGAGAGTATGCCAAGCCGATAATGTATCGTGTATATGTATGTGTATATGTATGTATATATATATATATATATCGCGACTGCCACTGCAATGATGCACGGAGGAGAATTTATCGTAGAAGTCATCCATTTTCAATTAGGACAAGGGAACCATCAACCCTCTGCCATAATCTCCTATCGATTTTAGTAGTAGTCTCAACCACTCGGTCACTGACGCCACATACAGTGGAAGCTGCTCATCGTTCAATGCCACAGTCACATTTAACGTTGCTCGTCCCACTGACTTTTCAGTTTCAGGGTGAATAACCTTTGACCAATCACTGCTGTTTTTTTAACAAGGGATTTAGACATATTGCAATGCCCACCATACTCTATTTGTTAACATATTATCAAATAAGTAAAATATAAAACAAGAACATACACACACAAAACAAACAAAAATAAATAAAAGTCCACAATAGATGTCGAGAGAAAAAATGGATTGGTGTATTTATTATATATATATGCAATCTATGTATATATATATTTTGTTTTACATGAATGGATCATAATAATATTATAAATTACAACATTTTAGTACAATAGGTTCAGCTTAAATGGATGAATATGATAAATATCATATGAAATGGCAAGACACACGCTTATGTTTCAGAAAACAATAAATAATCATTTTGCATGACGTGAGACGGGCTGTTCCGTGGCTAAACTAAGTATGGAGTTGAACCCTGCAGTTTTATGGTATAAGAGGTATTGACAACAAAACAGTATGCAGTGAAGAGGAACTCATTTTTACTATTGTCATCAATAAAAATAGCTACAACTCATATTTTTTTATCTTTAATAAGAAACTCAACAGAAAATTCCCATGGAAAGGAAAACCCAATTAATAAATTGATGAAATTTCAAATTAAACCAAATGTATGGATCACTCCATTAAATTTCAGTAATTTCTGATTGGATTAGTAGATGAGTATTGGTTGGATTTTTGATTGTTTAGTTTAGTGGTTGCATTTTCATGAAGATCCCATGTGAACAGCCTTAATAGGACAATGTGCAGTCAACACCTCTGCAAGACCGGAAAGCATCCACATATTAGAAGTTCAGTTCATCAGATATAAAATATATAGATAAACAGAGATGAGGTTAAAACACATTGACTTATCAGCAAAATCGACTTATCAGCGTTCGACTTAAGTGGAATACACTATAAATATGTAATCACACACACACTCACATATACACACACTGATGGCTTGATGCTTGACCCTGACATAAGGCATACACCAAATTATTTTTAATAGTTTTATTTCTTAAATTGCAAAGCAGCAGGCCACATCGTGTTAAAATATAGGCCCTCTATGTTAATTGGAACAAAGTTACAAGAATTCAACAGTTGCATTAAACATGTTAAACTTATCAAAATATGACAATATTTTATCTTTGTATATTCTGAAGTAATTGGCGAGCCAGTGATAAATAAAGACCTGAAAATCATCAAGAGTTAAAACCTGCTCCCCATATTCAAACTTGAAACCTTAATGTCAAGTGAAGGATACAATGATTTTTTGTTAAACAATCATTCTCTTGGGGAAAATGGAATAGCATTAGGATGGAAAGTAAGAAAAGCATTATTGTAACATTAATTTTTAATTGCTTGATGTCATATTTTAATGCAGCCATGTATTGTAACACGACATCAGACACAATAAGACTTATAAAGGCAACGTTGGAAGATGTTTTATGGGAATATATAATATATTATATATAAATATCAATAAAAGGTTTCCTTTCATATCTCATGAAAATGGCACCATTCAATGAACAAGACGACAAAAAATGTTTGCAAATAATATATTATGAAAGTTATTCACAATTATGAAATTGCGTAATGCAGGTAAGAATTGCAATATTATTATTGTTATCTAGAAGAAGCCAAGATGCTGCACAGAAGCGTCAAAATATTACTCAAATTAAATATGTTTAGGAAATCACACGTTTTGTTTTAAAACATTGGTAAGGCATGAATGAAATAGGGTAGAAAACAGTATCAGTATAACCCTTCACAGCACATGGTAAAACAATCGTCTAAGATCAAATAATATTAATACATAATCACCAACAATGGATGCACAAACACGACTTAGTCTTAGCAGTCCTCAGCACAAGACTAAACTAAAATAATTAGAGGATATGAGTAAACAATGATACATTACCCAATAATAAAGATTGCAAAATTCGCACCCAATGTGGTTGATGAAATGCACAAGTAAAAAGAATTGATTGCAAAATATGAGTAAATGAAGTAATTTGAATTACAAAATTGTAGAAGTCCTAAATATCCCAACAAAATTTAAAATCAAAGCTTCCATTCAAGGCATCAACTTCTCAATTACAAATAATGTGACCAATAATTGATTATAATGCTTGCTAATACTTAATCAACATTCATATCTCTATGATTGAATTAGGACAACGTTACACAAAAAAAGAATAATTCTTTTGCACTTCCCTTTCTACATAAATTTTGACCTTGTGTTTTAAATCAGATTTTCTTCCAGATTGCCTTATCATTGACAAAAACATGACACAAAAAATAAACACAACCCATATCACAATATTAAGCCTAGCTCTTACAGCCTTATGGCCCAAACATCATGTGCATATATTGGTTTCCGTGGTGTCAAATAGACAAACAACATTTTGTTGTAATACTCCAGATGGAATGCTGCTTTATCAAAAATGAATTCCCAAGCTGTGACCTGGTACCCATTTCTACACTTAGGTCAAGAGAAGTAAAAACAGTCGAACATGTTAAATATGAACTTACCATCAAAATAATTTAGGACTCATTCTTCTTGGTTTTGAAGATGTGACACCATCAGTGCAAAACTAATGATATGATAATAGTAACTTTGCACAGTTACTATGCATTTAAAATAAACCTAAAGATGATTAGCAAAAAAAACCAAACAAACAACAAAAATAATCATTATCAAAACTAAACATTACATTAAATGAATTTATTTTTTTTTTGGGGGGGGGGGGGGTCTTACGGTAGTTCACAACCTTTAATCATTCTCACTTGATTCGCACCCTTAGCCTTGTGTAGTGATATGGATTCCTGGTTCAGGATATTCAATAAAAATTAAGTGAACCATAAAAAGAAACAACAGTTCTTAGATACTCTTTCTGCTGATTCACAAGTGTTTGGGATAACCAGTTGCATTATATGTGAATAAACTCATTTCAAATAATGCCTGTCAGAATGTTCATTTCTAATTAATGATCTCTCTAATAAATTGAATGGATCCCAGCATATCAAATGGACTAGGATGAAAATATGCCAAACATGTCAAAAATATGAGCTTACCATAGAAAAAAATCAAGAGTTAGCTTCCTTGGTTTTGAAGATGTGACACCATTATAATCAAGTACAAACTAATGATGAGACAATAGTAACTTTTTATACCACATCTGTGATATCGTGCAATGGTTGCAATACAATTTTGTTACTACCCAGCAAGCATTACCGGCCAAATAACTTAAACAAAAAGTGAACTCATATGAAGTTTCACATTTCTCAGCCAAATGAGGTGGTCTCAACTAAAAAGTAAACATTCTAGACATTGCATTCAACTTAAAATTCAAATAAATGGTCATGCTCAAATATCGCAGAACATTTTTAAAAGTTTTCCTCTCAACTTCATCAACACCTAAAATTTCCATAGCCATTATATATCTTGATATAAAAAATCAATTCACAGAAAGCTTTGAACATTTTAATTGGAATAGCCTGCATGTCCATCGTCACAAAAAAACGTTTTGTTTTCTTGTACTCATATTTTTGTCATACACACTTTTGGCTCAGCAAGTAAAAGCAAACTGTGACTTTTCCTGGTTCTGAAGTGGAAAGTAAGCATTTATTTTGAAATATCAAAATATGCATGGCACACGCAAAAAAAAGAAGCAAAAGTGTCATATCACCACATTGAACAGGTTTTAAAGTATCACGTTTCAATTATAATTGAAAGCATGTTGTAACTAGAAAATGACACCAATTCTAATGACAAGCTTTGCTTTTTTCATTGAAATGTAACACAAGTCTACTTTTGCACAATAAAAAAAATATACAATAATTCAGAGATGGTGAGAGGGACAGAGAGAGAGAAAGAGAACTTTATCAAATGAAGCCATAAAAGTCTGCAAATTAATGTTATCCGCAAATATACAACCATACACACATCATACACAACAATAAATAAAACAAGTCTCTGATTATCACACGCACCAGAGTGACAATCCACAAGATTACCTTTCTCAATCACAAAGCATGAAAAAGAGCACATAGTTTCACACCCACCATGCCAAACAAATTTACTATCGCAATATTGCAAATTAGTGGATTATTTTGACAAACTACCGGTTTCTTACCAAAGCAATGAGTGGATGAAGTGATGACAATGTCATAGTAAATTATTCCCATAAAAGATTTTGAATTTGCATCACCAAGTTCTTTTCCAAGCTGCAGATATCAAATGACAAAGCTGTGTCATCGAGATCAAAATCTGCATCTACAACGATGTCAATCACTCTGTTGATGAGAGCTGTATCATCCTTTTCCTGTGCCTGCTCTATCTTATCATTTATGGCAATTAAATCCCCAATTGGAATGCCGTTTGGGGCTAGGACATCACGCCCATTTTTGGTAACATTCTCGTTATTGGCAGACAGAGTTACCTCTTTATCGTTTGATTTTTTCTTTCCCTCACTAGTATTCTCTTTCACATCAGATGTTTTTGAAAGGGCGTCACGTCGTTTGATATCATTCATATGAGATTTTTCTGATTTGTCTTGAGACGAAGATACTGGCAATTTCTTTTTATGTTTACTGTTAATATTAGAGTTTGATGGAGGCTTACTAAAAGATGATTTAACTTCCTTAGGGGGAGATTTGGCCGGAGGAGGAGGAGGTTCTTCGTCTGAATCACTATCGCTGTCTACCAGGTTTGAAACTATATTATTCGGTTTTTCTTCTTCATTCTCTGACTTAGACGACTCATTAGACGAGCTCAGACTATTTAAGGAATTACGACTAGAATTACTCCTGCTCCTTTTCTTTAGACTTGACGGTGAGTGCGCGGCTGAAGGAGATGCATCATCATCATCTTCGTCCGATTGACTTCTTACCGGAGACAAAAGGAGCTGAGGTTGGAAATCGGCCGTCATTGCAAGTTGTTCGGCCTTTGTGAGTGAATCGCTTTTGGTAAGTTTGACTGGTTTGTCTTTGGTCCTACTTGAACTATCAAGAGACTTAGGAGACTTATCATCACTTGTATTGTCTCTGTTAGATTTTGGTTTGTGATCAGTATGATGACTGCTACTCTTAATCTTATCAGAACCTTTAATTTTCAAATGCTTGTTTTTAATATCTGATGAAGATTTTTTAGACTCTTTTATTTTTCCTTCTTTTTCGTCAATAGTGCTAATAATATTGCTAATAATATTATGGCTGGTTTTATCTTTTTCAGCAATGCTGGACTTTGGAAAATTTCTGTCCTCTGAGCCAACTGATGAACTTCTCTTGATCTTTTTCTTTGCACTTTCACCTTCATGAATTGGACTAGGCGATGGTCTTTTTTTAGACACTTTTGATAGTTTCTCAGATTTTTCAGAGATCTTTGGCTTCACTGTATCCTTTGATTTTTTAGCAGGATCACTCAAACTATCCCGAGAAATATTACTCGATTCTTTCATTTTGTGTTTAGAAGCTGATTTCTCTTCCTTTTCTCTACTTTTATGGGAAGACTTATGTTTTTTGCTGCTCTCCTCACTGTCTTTCTCTTTGTCTTTTGTTGGAAGTTTCTCTTTACTTGAGGAATGTGAAGAACTTTTCTTTTCTCCATGAGATGAAGATTTCTCCCCATGAGATGAAGATTTTTCCCTATGTGACGAGGATCTCTCCCCATGGGAGGAAGAAGAACTTTTACTAGATGAATGAGAACCTTCCCTTTCCTTATGTTTTTCATAGGAATCTTTACTTTTATGTGATTTTTCCCTCTTAGATTCATCTTTGTGATGAGATGAAACATTTTTCTCTTTCTCCTTGTGCACTTTTATATCTTTGTCCTTTTCTGAGATGTGTTTGCTTTTGTGAGAGGAGGATTCATGTCTATTCTTTACTTTCTCAGTATGTAATGATTCTTTCTTATAAAAGGATTCTTTCTTTATTGGTAAAGAGGGTGGTATGTACTCTTTCACAGGAGATGACTTTTCTATTTCATCTTCTGATGAAGTTGGGGATAACGAAGGCAAAGATGCTGGTTTGATTGGCGATTTCTTCACTTTTTTCACCTTCTGGAAACAAACAAAAGAGAACAGTAAAACAGTTGCCTGTCAAATAATATGTTAAATACATGATCAGTTCACTCATGTTATCCTTTATGCCTTTCCTTGAGACAAAATACTGGGTTTTAATGAATTTGATGTCAAATATGGAAATTAGCAAAGGTTCATTTATTCCACACATATAATCAAAATTCACTGTTATGCTACCAAACACCTAGAACCCATCTTTTCTCAAAATTCATGATTTTCATTTTTTAACTCCACTTCATAATTACCAACATTACCAATTCAACATATTATTTACTATTACTATTTTATGTATTCACATATCATGCAATTATTTTAGGAAATATGCTAAATTCTGAACTCTCTTATTTAGAGAAAATCATCTTTTAATTACATGCATTACATTGCATGTCCCAATAATTAAAATGTTTTTCTAATTTTATGTCAATTGTAATGATATTGCTAAGCACTGAGGTAAAAGGGGAAGGTGATATGTAATTGATATTACTATAATCATTAGCTGACAATTAATGCAATAAATGTATCAGTATCAGGAAAAGTAGGCACTTCTAAAAACAAAGAAAAAAAACCCAAAACCATAATGCATCATGTTTTACTGGATTTTCAAACGCATGTGGCTAACTGGTTTTATGTGAAAGATACAAATGAGAATGAAAAAAGCGGATTTATCACTCCATAAAAATACCTTTTTGTGTTTTTCTTTGTTTAAATTACTAGATTTGGACTTCTTTTCAGCACCGTTCTTAGACGGGGAACCCAGCAAAGGAGGCAGAGCCCGGTCATTACCTTGTTCAACCTAGGGAATAAAGATAAAAATATAAGAGATTTGAGGTTGTGAAGGCAATTATTCCTATAAAACTTGTATTTTGTAATGATGGCATATAAAGTAAACCAATCCCTCTCACTGGAGCTTGTAACATGGTAGAGAGGTACCACAACTAAAGTAAACAGAATATCACACAAGCCGCACATCTGACGTCATCATTTCAATGAGACAGCAGTAAACCAGATTGTATAAAGGATAAGTTATGAGGAATATTTTTTCCCACAATTCAACTTTGATGCCCTTTAGATTGGTAAATTCGTATTTCACACTTATTCAAATAATATCACATAAGGTGTGTCATTCGGGCATGAACATTTTGTTGTGTTTATGATGCAAGTTAGGCCTGATCATGTGGCATATAAAATTATGCATGTGAAGATAAATCAGTGACCTTGAGTAAAATATTAGGGTGTGTGAGTAACACACACGACAAGTCTATACTATGCAAATGTGTTGACGTGACACTGGTGACAGTAACGGTCAGCAATTGTTGCCTACCTGTTGTAAACATTACTACATCATAATGTGCGCTATTGAACACAGAGTTGGGCCTAATGTCGATTTTCAAATTATATTCACAATACCCTTGACAGTGCGTGCGTGTGATTATTAGGGATAATGCAGTCCCACACAAAGGGGAGAATTTATCTTTTTATATAACCATAACATTCGAAGTAATGCAGAGCTGCCTACCCCCAACACCCCTTAAGAGGAATCACAGGGCTGAAAAAGAGGAATCTGGGACAAAAAAGAGGAATCAACATACCGATTACGCAGACAGTGCTAATGACGCAATCCATCGCTATTTAAGTCAAACTAAATAATGTATAAGATCCCCTAGATAAACTAGAATGAAACTTGACTGACGATGTATAGGAATAGAACTAATAGTAGAAATACGAGTGGATGCGTTCAGCGCTAATTGCAGAATGGCTCGATAAGACAGTATTTCAAATTTCAACAGAACTGAATGAAACAGTGAATGGAGCGTGAGAACTGAATGGCCCACCAAAAACCCCTAAAGCCTAGAAATTTCTGTATTGATTTTTCCAGCAGCCAATGAAAAGAGCGCTAGACTCAGCCGCGTTGGAACTACAAAGCGTGGGCGGCAGAAAATATCCAACAGCACGGTACCGCAAAAGATGGGAATACAAGAATAGAGTGAAAAATTTCGGCAAACCAAGATGTCGACGAAAAGCGGAATATCAGCTGAGTAAGCGGGATCGCGGAAAGGATGATCGTTTCGCGAAATGATTCTGCGAAAAGCGGAAGGGTGGGCAGCTCTGGTAATGTGGCTCACAGCTGATCCATCGATCAAAGAATCAAGCAGTGAACTAGCAGCCTTCCTGTCGTACAGACAATGTGCACATTAGTCATGTTTAATGAAATGCAAACTAGATAAGTTTCATCGAAAGCATTTTCCCAATAAAAGAGTTTATGGTCACAATAAAGGATTAAATGTAAAATTTAAATAATGTAAAGTTAGATTCATCACATAAAAACTTACGCCTCTGGCTTTCATCAATTTAGCCTTGAATTCAGGAGTTGGATTTTGAAACTTGAGCTTTTCATAGCGGATGTTGTTGATTGGAGGGCTCTCTCCAGCATTGAGGAACAAGTCATATATGAAGGGGATTTTGCGTGGGGTTTGTTTGTTCTTGAAGTGTATTTCAATTGGTAAATGAAAGCCTGCATAGCCGCACTCTGTTACTCTGTACGGGGGATCAGTTATCACTGTGAAAGAGGTTTTCAAATAAATAAATAAAATTACAACACTTTAAAGTAACTAGACAGAAAAATAGAACATATTTTTCAGAAATTGAAAATGAGAAAAACGTGGTTTGATTACGAATACCAGAGAAACTTCTTCAATATGCAATAAAGCATTGGAAACAATAATAATTCAAATGTCACCTTACACCCTTCCTGCTTTTCTTCCCTAATGAGACTGCAATATTTTTTCAATCATTAAGTAACAACACTTATGTGCACTCTAAAACAGTTCTACGCAATGCTTGAGACAGCTGAAATTCCTTTGAACTTAGAATATATTCCAGTTTCAGATAAATATAATTATACAAAGTAAATTGACATTACAAAGAAAAGTTTTTTAAAACCCTGACTTCAGCTATTTTCATTTTCCATTGTATAATATACAAGCTTATTTACCCCTGGTTGGCGTCTGGAATGTTTTATGCAACTTGAAAATAACCTTCTCCACAAAGTTTTCAATTTTACTGCCTTCAAAACCCCTGACAAACACAGTCCAGTCATGAGTGAAACCCTCCGGCGAGCGCTCCTTCAGCAAGCTAGCTGTGTGACCAAGCTCAATGGTCACAGTGACCAAGCAATTGGTGGACTGAAATATACAACAAAGAAGGCATAATATAAAAAAATTATCAAGTTTGTCAAATACAATGATTCCATGACGACAACAGATGAGTGACATACAAATTCATTAACAACAGCATATTATTATTCCTCACCTGTTAGAACCCCTTCACACTTTATCGGAAAAAATAATAATTCAGAACAGAGAGTAAGTTTAAAATTTAATTGAATTACTCAACTAGTCAAACTTTCCTACACTGTCCGTTTCCATTTTGCAGAGTTCAAGAGTGGGGTGTTCCAATGGAAATAAAATTCATTAATTAAAAAAAGGGGAACCATTAGAAATCAATCATGCATTTCGGACATCCACTTCTCCCTAAAATTCATAAAACCCTTTTAAACCTTGCATAGTTTGTTTTTTTAAAGCCAGCAACCCATTTTAAAAGTCAATCTGCAATGAGACTTGGTACAGAGTGACTGATTAACCACCCTACTTTACGTACAATGATCATTAAATATCTGTTTATTCATTTTCAGAAAAATTTGGCTCTCAGATTTCAGAATATATATATATATATGTGATGGGTCTATGACAGTCTTCCTTTTTCTATCTATAAATTAAAATTACATATATAATTTAAACGACACAATCCTGTAAAGTAAGTGAAAGGAACTGGAACGACTATAAATACAAGAGCTGCCAACTTTTATTGCTTTGCTACTTTAAAATTACAGCCAGGGACACATAAAACTTGTGTTTCAGCAGGGTTTCACAATTATGTTTATGATTTATCACATCATGATAAAGCCATTTTATATA
>JARFNW010127593.1:0-11873 GCA_031763155.1 Dirona albolineata | reverse complement strand
TCAGAGAGGGAGAGAGAGAGATAGAGAGGGAGATAGAGAGATAGAGAGAGGGGGGGGGGGAGAGATAAAAGGATAAGTAAATAGACAGAGAGTCTGCAATAGAAAGGTACACCCAAGAACATCCATCAGTCTAATACAGGGTCTTCACATTTCATCTCATGGTTGACACTTTTCTTTCATTCTTGTTTTTGCTCGTTTCAATTTTACCCTTTCTTTATAATAAGTGACGTCCTTTAGAACCGCGAGTCCCACAGAGCCGGTGCTTATCCCGGTTTCCGTAGCGTGAAGCGGACAGAGTGACAATATGTCACACTTCTGGATAGGACGCTGGTCTATCGCAAATTACTTCCCTAGCTGCAAGCTGGTACCCATTTCTTTCACCTGGGTCGTGTGAGGCAATTGGAGTAAATTTTCTTGCCCATGAAAAACATTTTACAATATTAATTCTCTGCCAGTGACTCCGTGCACATCTAAATTATGTTTGATTTTTTGTTTGTTTTTGTTTTGTTGCATGATGGGAAATGTAAGAAGTATGAGTCGTGAAGAACTTGAAAGAAAATTAAAAAACCAACATGGAAAAGTCAAGATCAACGAGAAAGAACAAATAAAAATCAGAAAAAACAAACAAAACAAAACCAAAACAAAATTCTAAAAGGTGCTGACGTACGATCATACACAAGCAGATTCTCCTGAAATAAGGAAAGAAATTGACAATACAGGATATAATATTACATCATTTCATAGAGATTCAGATTAAGATTAAGAATAAGATTAAGATTAAGATGTACAAATCAACTGTTGGTGGCTGCAGAACAAAAGGAACCAATAGACAACAAAACACCGACTCATTCCGTAAGTTGGGGTGACGCTTCGTCATGTCTGTATGTACTATGCATGAATCTTTGGTCATATAAAAAAAAAAAAAATTTAAAAAGAAAACCTGGGCAATTTACAATGAAAACTTGGAAAATTTGCAATAATCACATAGGAATTTTGATACAATCCCTGACAAATTTCTGGGAATCTGGGAGAATTATCTGAATTTCAAGAAAAGCAAAATAAATCCAGGACTTGGAATAGAAAAACACGGAGGAAATAACAAACAAACCCAGAATAACATGCACACGCCTAAGATGTCGACGCCCTCAGGGTAACAAGGGGATGTCGGCCGGCAGTCATCAAATTGTGTCTACATTAATTCAATAAAGAGGGTCGTATTATTATTGAAGATAAATACACGATGAATAATGTCATTTAAACCATTCAAATCACTCGCCCTCAAGATCAAATGCAGATATAAATACAATTCCCATGGGTTTGTCTCGATTCGCTCTCAAAACAAAACAGAAATACCACTCTAGGACACAAGCAAGAAGTCGTAAGGTACAGTAAAACCCAAATGAACCGAACAACACTAAACGCCCACAATCAACAACCCAAATAAAAACTGAATCATTCCAAAACCATTTATTATCTTATTTTCCCTCCCCATTCTTCTTACCTGTTTGGTCGACGGGTCGCTGAATTCCCCCCTAATGTCAGGGTTGGACGACGACAGTGAAGACGACGACCCCGAAAACATGGCGCGGAGTCGGTTCACCGAGGGCAGGTCAAAGTTAGAGTCGTCCGTGTTAAATTCTGTACGACTCTCGGGCATGTCTGATTCCAGCGTGTGTCCGAACATCTTGACCGGCTCTGGCTTCTCCTCCTTCTGACGGTTGACGTAGACGCCCGAGTCGACGGACTGCCTGGGTGACGATTGGCTGGAATTGTCGTCACCCCTGGAGGAGATCTGGGAGGAGTCGGGGCTGAAGTCGGTGGGAATCTGGATTCCAAGTTCTGGGACCTGGAGGTAGGGTGGAAGAGGAGGGGGAGGAGGAGGAGGAGGGGGAGGGAAAACAAAGGAGGTGAAAAATAGACAAACATAAACTGATAGTCGAAAATAAAAATAAAAAAGTAGGTAAGTCTTTAAGAGCCTCTAGGCCCATAGAGCTGGTGCTTATCCCGGTTTCCGTAGTGTGAACAGACGGAGTGACAAGACGTCATCCTTCTGGATAGGACGTTCGTCTACCACAGATTACTTCCAATCTGTTTCTAAACCTTGGTCGAATTGGGGTAAAGTTCCTCACCCAAGAAAAATAACGAGGAGACTGTGGGATAGGATTCAAAACCAATAACCTTCGCCATGATAGTCCCCTCCCCTGTACTCGCACAAGGACACACACTGTAAACCAATCTCTATATATCTTTTAAACAACCCAGACAGTGACGATAACATCCCATCGTACACCAACCTTATCATCCTCATCCAAGCTCTTGTTGATAATCTCAGCCTTCGGAGAAAACGGGGACAGGTTCACCGACCACTTCTTCTTCTCCTGCTTCTTGTTGACTTCAAAGTCTCTGGTGTGAAAATTCTTAAACTCCTCGTGGTGCTTGACGGGGTCGAGTAACATCTCATCCATAAAGTCTTTGCCGCCGGTACTGCTGGACGATATGGAGCTGTCCAAGACCGACTGGTCCCTTCCGGAATCAAAGGAAATGTTTTGGACCTCGTCTTTCGGCGTGAGTGCTGACTCGGACAAGATTTCGTCAACGGCGGTTGATATCTCTGCCTGGGATGTAGAAGGAGAGAAGCTGGCAAAACTGACTTCTGACGTAAATTTTTCCGGTGCTCGTTTCCGACTTCGTGATGAAGAGAAGTCATCGTCGTTGTATGGCGAGGAGGAGGAGGGTTGCTTTGCTGCGATGTATTGTGAGAAAGATGGAAGTTTATCAAGAGTGTCGGGGAGAGTTAGGTCCCCTAGTTTGTCACTGTCATTTTGATTATTTTGAGTTTCGATTTCGTTCAGACTGTTCTTGTTCTGGGACTGGTTAAGGGATTCCAATTTCTCCCTTTGCATGACCTCCTCCGCCGTGTGCAAGAGTTCAAGGTCAATGTTTGACAACAGACGAGGTGAGTCCTGACGAAGAGGGAAGAAAGGGGGAGAAGAAAGAAAAAAAGAGAAAATTAGATTTTTAAGCTTTTGAATTCAATAAACAATATCATGAAACTGGTGACTGCTAGTACTGCTACGCATCAATCAAATTATCAGCAAAGGAAAAAATGTGAAATTTACGATATCAGATAGTGAATTAAATATATATTGAGAAAATATCAAAAAAATCAAAAGACAAATTTTCATGTGAAAAACGTTTGAATAGAAAGGAGATCATAATTTGTTACTGTTATATTTCAAATCTTTTACAAAGTTTACAGTTAGGGTGATTTAGGTAAAATGAACAGATTCAAAGATGAAGAAAAAGTCAAATAATGTGAAACTATTTCTATTTCAATTTAATTGGCACTAAATGGGGGTAGCAAATGCTAGTGGATAGTTGATGATGGTGATGATGATGATGATGATGATGATGATGATGATGATGATGATGATGATGATGATGATGATGATTGCATATATATGGTACTGACAATACAATGCATAGATAAGAATCATTCCGTGCATTTACTATAAGACATGGATTAACTGACAGCTAATCGAAGATACACAAAACAGGCAGCGCCAAACAGTCGATAACAACAAGGCGTCATACAAGATATCAAGCAATAATTGTTTTCTCTTTGCGACAACAGGCAGATTCATATATATATATATACATACATATTTTTCTCAACATAAACAAAATTTTGTCTGAAGAGTGTGCATGGAAAACCAATAACCTTACCCCTTTGTCAGAAATACAACCAAAAAAATACATAGGTGCTGATAACAATGAACAAAGCTACAGGGTTTGAAGAGGTACAAGAGACAGTGGTACAGTATCTTGCACAATAAATCATAACTGATAAATTAATATACGTCTATCAGAATCCAGAAATGATGTCCATGGATTGACAAATAGACATAAGAAATGGCTGGTAAACCTTTGTGAAAATGAAAAGATTGCGGTAGATGCAAAATTGTAAAATATAAAATAAAATGTGCAACCGTTAAAAAGAAAGAAAACGTGTCAAGGTTACGATCAAAATACCAAGAAAGTGGCTTTAAAATATCCGATTGTTTTTAGTAGAAAACAAAATGTGTTATGAAGTTGAAGAGAAATTAGGAGAAATAACATCAACCCAAACATGAACGGAACCCAACGAAAGAATGAAGAAAAAAAATTCCCCTACAATATTACTATGATTCCTCAAAGGCAGGAAGACAATGGCATTGAGAAAGGGGGTGAGGGGTGGGGAAAGGATTTGGGCGGGGGGCGGGGGGGAGAGAGGACATAGTTAATGTTGAACTCAAAGAAAAAAAATGACGAATTGAAGAGCAATTCATATTCTAATGTTGTTATGTACAATCAAAACAAACAAAAAAAAACCAAACAAACAAACAAAAAAACAAAACCCATTCAAATCTCACAATATAAAAATGTCATAAAATCGTGTGAGTTGTCATAAAAGAAGAACACTTTTTTCTAAATTCTGATTTCCCATTTTTATTTTTTTAATATAATTTCTAAAATGTTTTTTGGTAATTGAGAAATATAATTGAGAAATATATTTCTCAGATATGTTACAGAGAAAAACAGAAACAAAAAAATTGACTAAGGATAGAAATTCATTAGGGTTAGGGTGACCAAATAGAGTTACATCATCACTGTACAACCAAGTTCTATCTTTGTGTACTAAATCATCATGGGATGTTCTGATATTGAAATAAAACTCATTACTTAAATGCAAGCAGCTCAAAACACCAACAACATATATGATATACCTATGTCTATTTATAGACTATAGGCATCATCATCAGGCTATCTTTTAAATGACACTTATTTTAATTTATTTATCTATATGTCAAGTTGAAACCAAATGGGAATTTGCATATTCATATTAATGAATACTAATGACACAACACGATATTCAATTATTCTCAACGTTAGTTTTTCATATTACTTCAAATGCCTTTCTTTTTTTCTACATTGCTATTTTCCCTTCGTTTCATTAGCCTCAATGTTAGTTCCCCATATCCCTTCAAATGTTTTCTTGGTCTTTTTATTCCTTTTCTTTCACTGTCATTTTCCATTCATTATTCCCGTGGCCACATGAGCTGGGCTTGAAGTGCTGATGTACGAATGTGGTGGTAACGTATAAATAAATAAACTATAGTTGAAGCGATCACACGTTGAGCCACCACTAAGCCAAGGGTCGGTGCTAGCTGTGACCAAAGATAAAGATTTTGGCATCTATCGCCAGTCGTTGCCCAAGCGGTGCCTTCATTCTTTTAAACCTCACGTTCCTGAATGTCAGACGGTACAGCACAGGAAATCAGGTCTCTACCATCACGTCAAAACAGGTCATGCTATGACTGCGACATGTAATTACAAATACCAAACACAGGTCACAGGTCACAGATTGGTACCAATTGTAAACATAAACAATACCAGTAGTTTAATACTAACCATAGTGTTATTATGATTCAAACAGTCGGAAAATGTAAAATCAAAAATTGGAAATAGAGGTATTGGGGTACAATTGTAGAGTTTAAGAGAATGAAGAAAAAAAAATGAAAGATAGAATAAATCTGGTGCAAGCTGTTTTATCAGTAAAAGAAGTAAAACATGACCAATAGAATTGTAATAATAATTGAGTTTATATCTGTTTTATTTCCGGGAACCCAATGTTAAATTGTCATTATTTTTGTGCAATTTAGTGCACACTTCCCACTTGTAAAATGATTATTTTCTCCTGTCAAAACTAGGATGGAAAATTAAAATTTAAAAAAAAAATCCTCCCGGATACTAAGATATCTACCACATACTAAACACAATGGGGGCAAGGAAGAAATCGGTATGAGATAGGAGGTACAAAAAGATGACAGTCAAGTACGTAATGAAGCATACAAAGGCAAAAGCAAACAAAGAGTTACAAAAGTAATATTAAAGCACACATTATAAAGTACACGACGACGACGACGACGGTAGCCATATTCAATTTATGTAATGTCAAACAAAAGCAAACGACCCACAGAGTATGATATATTACACAGATGCCAATTAAGGACAATTGACTATAATATAATCAAATCTATTGTGTGTATGTCAATGCTGTTGTTACTACAAGTCACTCAACCCCAAAACCATCATAATATCGTTTAGAAACTTGAGGGATTGCCGGCCGTAATGACGCTATCTTTGTTGGATTTCATAATAGTGGTAAAAAAGGTATGTAGGTTTTTTTATAAAGAAAGAAAAATATTTCACTTAGCACCATTGAATATGTTCGTCATAGACTTTTCATGCACCCTGTCGTCACCTATATATATATAGACTCTGATCTATTTACTAACAGTTCAGCTATAGTGGGTTTTTAAAAATATATTTATCTATTTATTCATCAATTTATCCCAAAAAATAAAATAATATTTTTTCCTGAGATGAAAAATGGAGAGCGAGGAAAAATAAAAACAATGTTTTTTTCATTTGTCATAAAACAAATATTTTTAAAAATCAGTTTAGGAATATCACACACTAGGTTCAGTTGCTAGATCTAATAGAAAAACAATTCAGAAACAGCTGGCCATACAAAGTGAAATGGATAAAATATCTCCATTGGTAGATACGATAAGATAAATTAAGAAATGGCACAATTCCCATCACTTCATATCCTTTAAAATTATAATCAAGGTTAAAAAATGGAAAGTTTGTATGTAATAATTTTGAAGACGTAATGTGAATATATTTTTTTCCCTCACTATTCTTAACCTTTTGAAAAATAAATATCATTATATTTTTAAAAATTAAAATTAAAATTAAAATTAATACCCAATATCTTTTTTTTTTTTTTAAATCGTATATTTAAAGTGTCCAGAGCTTGTTTTCCAAACAAGACATGTGACTATAACATAGATAATGTTCATTATCATAAAAATTATTGTTATCATTTGCACAATTTTTGCATCCATGCAAAAGTTTTAAAAACAATATAACTTTCCCCGACTGTCTGTCGTCTCACAACTCAAAAACACAGGCCACCATGCAAAAGAGATGATTACAGGTTACGAGAAACGCTAGTGTGTTATGATTATTATGATAATAATGATGATAATGATAATATTGTTTCCGTTAAGTGTTTTGGTCACATCATTTTACGTACCACTCCCACACTCTGACCCTTGCCGTCCTCGTCAAATACTAGGCCGTTATTTAAAGACCACTCGGATGAAAACGAGGCAAACGAGGGAAGGCTACTTTCGAGGGAAGCGAGCCGTATGTCTACTGCATCCAGAGAGCAGTGGATATTGGTAAGCTGTGGTGAGTTGCAAAGAAGCCATTTTGGGGTTTTAATAAAAAATTTAAAAAGAAGGAAGAAGAAGAAGAAGAAGAAGACGAAGAGGTACGATCAAATTTAAAAAGAAGGAAGAACAAGAAGAAGAAGATGAAGTGGCACGAATCAAATTTGAAAAGAGAACAATAGATACAGTAAAGATATAATATATTTTTTTTAAAAGCAACAAAATAGAATTAGAAGCCTAGTGGAAAATAAATAAAACTGTAGCAAACAAAAATATTTGAGGCAGGTCATGACATAAATACACAGCCATAACTCAAAATTAAATAAAATCACATAACAGATATATCATCATTATATGGTATGATTTGAATATTCAGAAAATAAACTTAAAAAAGCAAACTTAGAAGAAAAAAAACATATTATCATGTTGGATTTGATTGACACAAACACAACAAGGTCAAGGTGACGTTGAGGCTGGATGGGATGGGATGGACGGGGAAACATTCACACAAAGGAGGAAACAAAGGAGGGGGCGACAAACCCAACAAAGACGGCCACCAGTAACCAATGGTGGTTGAAGTATTGACAAAATCATTCATTAAAAATTGCAATCTTTTTGATAATAGGTATTCTGAATTTCCCTATCATTTTTGACAGTTTTTGTAACTATGTCACTATATATATATTGTCACTATGCTTTTATCAATTTAAAAAAAAAAAAGTATCTATTTGACAATTTAGAAAAAAATAATTTTTTTAAAAAGTGACGCTATTTTATTTATTTTTATTTCTTGATAAAATCAATGTCTTGTGATTGAATTTGCAGATATTTTCCATCTGGGGTGATGTTCCACGAACAAAGTTAAATCCATCACAGACGTACATTGGTTTACCACATAAAACTATGTCTGAGATGTAAAAAGTTTGTATTTCATCAACATCTATCTGTCATAGTGTAAAACACAAACAGACCTGGGAATCAATTGCCAGCGCAAAGCAATTAAAAAATAGAATCAAAATCCCAAACCCAGTGTATAATAAATGAAAAAAGGTCGGGTGAATTGACAAGGGAGGATGAACAAATAACACAAAAAAAAGAAACAAAAAGAAAAGAAAAAAAAGAAGAAAAAGACAACATAAGAGGGTAACAAAACCATGTGACAAGAAAATGCTGAAAATAAAAATGTGCTGATTTTTTATTTGAAATTAAAAAGGTGGGCCATTTTATTCAATATATTTTTTATTTTACCAAGTCACCAATACGTTAGCAAATGTCTATCTATTTGAAGGTATAAACTGTTCTATCTATTTCTATCTACGTTAGAGAAGCAAATGTCTGAAAATAAAACAAAAAACTAAGCTGTTTTTTTCTATGCAATTTTAATCATCTTTTGTGTAAACCAAAAATGCAATGAAATACCATCACAAAGACAAGAAGACATTTTCAAACATAAATGATGATAAATCTAGCTAGGCATAACATTTGATAAAGGAAACACAACGCTTGAAGAAAAGATCTATCTACATAGTTAAAGATACAATAAAAAATATATATTAAAATGTTGATCGGAATTTTGGATGGATGAAAGATATGGAGAATCTGCAAGCCGGGCAATTGAAAATAATATCTTAAAAATAATCCAGTCAAAAACACACAGACTGAAATCTCTTCTACCTCATACCAGCATCAGTCAGACACATTTTATCGTACGCTAGTCCTGTTACATCTATTTCTACTTCCATTTCATGTAACATAAGATAGTATTTAAATAGATATTCTTCTTCTCTGGAGATGGGAAAACAAATAAATTTTGGATGTACGCATTAAAAATGTCAGAATTCCTAACCGAGCGTTTTCGAGAGTCTGATGAACCAATTAAATAACCCTAGTGCTTATTTCAACCAATTTGATTTCATAATCTTTTTGCCACATAAGTTTTAAGAACAAGTCGAGAATTGTAGAGGTTTTTCTTTCAGATTTGATGATGGAGTGAAGGAAAATAGTGAAAATATGAAATCCCCAGATGACAAAACCAAAAGAGGGAAAAAACCGAGAACAGTGAAAGCAGTCATTACTTTCCTTCTCTATTATCACCATCGAATTAATTCATCATCTGTGTCCATTCTCCAAGGGAACTTGTCTTAATGGTATATTTTTAAAAATGTTTTTAAAAGGTTGAAATAACCGAAGCACAAGGAGCTGTGCAGTGCCGCAAATTTATACAAGCTCTATATTGTTCTTTAACTTAATATTTTTCTTGCTGATCTTTTAAAATCATTATGATATAATATTATGCAATTATATGCAAAATAACCACTTATCATTGGGGGTGCTTGAAAATATTACTGTAACCAAGCAGCGAGGTTTATAATTGATGAATCCAATGGTAAAAATGACGACCATGGAGTCAAATAAAAAAACAAGGCATAGAATCTCACCTTGGAGGCATCCTTCTGCATCTTGTTGGATTCCTCGTCTATTGCCTTCTGGGTCATGTTCATTCGACGGTCCAGCTGGTTCATTTGCTGTGCTTCTTGTCGCACACGCAACGACGGCGACGAGGAGGATTGGGCCAGGACTGAAGCGAATGCCGTCGTGAAGACGGTTTTGCTGATGTTGTCCGAGTCGGAGTCAGCCGAGGAAAGCCTTTGCTTCCTTGCTGGAAAATCTGTGAGCAGAAATGGGTATAAAATAATTAACATTATAACCATCATATATAAGGGTTTAAGTAGGCCCAAATGGCCTTTGTCACCCTATCACATTAATCATAAACATAAATAATCACTTACTGATCAATACAATTTCAATCGTCAAATCTATACATCAAAGAACTTAATTCCCGGCCAATTCCCAACAGCAAAAAAAAAAAAAGATCCCAGAAGCAATAAGGAAATATCAGCTTAAAGACAGACACACACACATAAAAAAAATATTTGCGTAAATTTACAACCAACACCAAAGAGGCAAACTTTTAAAAACAAAAACAAGCCAAGGGTTTTTACCAGACTGGGGTTCTACGAGGACCTGGGCCGTTGATTTGATCTCCCCGGCCACGTTGCGAGCGGACACAGTGTATTCTGCATCATCATCCATTGTGGCGTAGTCGATGGTCAGGATGTAGTCACGGTTACCGAATTTCTCTGGGGAAAATAGAGGATAACAGTTAGTTTGAAAAACTCAAGGTCATTCTATTTTTGTGGAATTCTGATGCAAAGGCCATAACAAATGAATGCATAACTTCAAAAACAAATTGGTACTTCCGAATAGTGGAGACAAATTGGATTAAACACAAGAGGTCCTATTTTTAGCAATCCATTAATCAAAGAATTCATGATTTTATTTTATGCATCTATATTCATTAAAAACAACAACAAAAATAAGTAGGGGAAAAAACAATAGTAACTTCTGTCTGAGAATATCTAAACCTATGCATAAAATTTACCCCTCCCCCCTTCCCCTAAACAAAAACTATTAGAAAAAGCAGTCTTAATTATTTGGCACAGTGGGCTGATCCCCTGCTTGTCTTAAAAATCTTGATCCATAGATTTTCCAACTCTGTATCAGGCCATGTGTACTAGGAGGGCACAGACTTGCACACGTTTTACCTGAGTCTGCGCAGCAATGCCTTCTTCTGCCTCGTGCACTGTCCTCGGCCAGACGCAGAGTCACTGTTTAATCAAGGTACAAAAGGGAACAGATAACAAACAATTATTAAAATAAATTATCAAAAGTCTAACAATACTGTGGCTAGTTCAAGAGAAACCATCACACCACAGAAACCAGTCTCACCAATGCGACATCCCTTGCAACTCCTGAGCAGTGTACCATCTTTGTACCAGCTGATTCGAGGCGGAGGGAAACCCTTCACCTTCACCCTGAACTTTACACTTTGACCTTCGGTGATCTCGACATCGTTCAGGGATTTCAAAAACTCTGGTGGCTTCAGCTCTTGCTTGTTGTCTGATGACGAAACCGAAGAAACGAAATGATGAAATACTTAAATTACTCAACAAAACAACAACAAAAATAGGGAAAAAAATATAGTGACTTCTGTGTGAAAATATCTGAAATTGATGGCAAAGAGTTTGAAGAGATTCCAGTAATTTTTATGAATAGGGATGAAGACGAAAAGATGTGCTTTTGTTTGGTAAGAAATAGAGACAGATTTGTTTGTTTTTTTAAATCCCAGTTTTTTGTGAACAAAGACATGATTTGTAACAGCCTATATCCCTATACAAGTTCAGGCTCATAGACTTTATACCAACTATCCCCCGGAAGGTCATGTCAATCAAAGCCCTCAATTCCATGAGGAACATACAATAGAGCAGACTGTTGGTCACATCTGTACTAACATCAGCGACTCATTCCCACCTGAATCAAGTGTGGCAAAATATAAGTAAACTCTCTTTCCTGAGGACAGCACCAGACCTGGGGCATAACACTGGCCGGATTTGAACCCAGGATCAAACGATTTTGAACACTGCAGCTTTACCATTCAGCTGGCGAAACCACTCAGGCAAGAGAGAGAGAGAGAGAGAGAGAGAGAGAGAGAGAGAGAGAGAGAGAGAGAGAGAGAGAGAGAGAGAGAGA
>JARFNW010127582.1:0-11874 GCA_031763155.1 Dirona albolineata | reverse complement strand
ACACACACACACACACACACACACACACACACACACACAGATATATATATATATATATATATATATATATATATATAGCTTGGTTAGATAATTTGTGACAACTGAAAATGTGCAGCAAAAGAGATAGGCTGGATGAGGGATAATGTCCCAGAAGCTTGATGCGTTAAATAGCAGTTGATGTCAATGTGGAAGATAACTCCATCAGGGGAATTACAGTTGTCCTGTTTGACAGTGCGTGGGTTCCTGCATAAATACTAAATTGACAATCGTTTATCAATGGGAGGCAAAAATAACAGCATGAGGTGTGGAACAAATTGATGTGGATGCCTTGTATTGGATGTGACACAGATGTTTTTTTAAATCACCATGATGCTATTGTCGATTATTTATAACATGCATCAATCAATCTACGCAGGGATTATCTCCCAAGTAAAATAGAATATGTAACATGAGCGTTCCTTTTTGGTTTCAGACTACTGCAGTGTGCCACTCGCCATTTTGGGAGTCTTGCAGCAAATCAAATGAGAGTGTACAAACCTGAGCAGCTACCGTCGTTATTGCTTATTTCTCGATCTAAAGCCACCAATGAAGTTATCGATGTAATACAAGGTATGGCTGGTTTGTGACAGTTTCCTGGTTGAATGTTAAGGAAATTTAACTTGTTTTGTTTATTTTGAATGTATACAAATTTTTCTTTGCTTTATTATTATTATCATATATATATGTCTTTGAAGAGACTAGTGGGAAAGAAAAAGTTTGTCGATAACAAGTGGAATTTAAAAACAAACTGGTCAGCATGTAAGCAAGTATACAACTAAAGCTGAATTTGTATCAATTTTTTAATAATATATATTTATTTAAGAGATATCTATCATTAAAGGAATGAGATCAGTAATTTAAATCAGCACTCTCAAATTGTAGTTGAGACTCGTGTAAGTGGTCCACTAAAGAACAAAAAGCTTTGAGGCGAAAACAATTCTGAAATCATGTTTTGTTGATATTTCTGCTTCAATAATAACTTATGATCAATTTGCTTACCCTTTATTTTAGAATATTTTTAAAAAGTAGATGCAGTTTATGAATATTTGTTACGATAACCATGTTGACAGCATAAAAACTTTTTTTCTAATTAATTCAAGTTAGTTTGTGGTTGATGATGAATTTGTAACTTTGTTTCTTTTAATTTCCAACCTTTGTTAGGTCACATTACTTTAGATGAAATGATGACAAGACTCATCCATGCTGAGGAAGTCTTTCAAAGGCAGAGGCAATCCGACGTATCAGAGGAGGTGACAGTTTTACCGCATTTGTTTTGAATTTGAATTTGTTTTCATCACACATTAAAATTTTTGTTTATGGATGACTTAGTTTGTGACGTGCATTTAAATATCTTGGGTTTCAAAATTGAGCACAGGCATACCTAGATGAAATTCTTTGTAAGTCAATTGGTATAAGATTATCATTAATGACTCTATTTTTACAGTTTTTCCTTTTACTTTTTGCTTTTATGCTTAGTAATGACACATGTTTTATATAAGCCTATCTTTGTATGTTCCAAAAACAGATGGAAAGAGATGCAAGAGAACTCATCAAACAGGAGCAAGATGAGGCTTACAGAGAATCTTTGGCAACTGATCGGAAAAAGGTAAAAATATTGTAAATGTATAGGAATATTACAAACACAACTATTCACCACGCTTATTTTATAGTTGGATGGGATGGATACTAAGACCACATTGTTTCTTTTAATGTTAGCAATGCTGAATAGTGCATTGGTCATGAATGCTAAAGGTGTGTTGATATTGTAAGCTGATCACTTGCTTGTTTCAAATTCATTTTGATCCATAGCAGTCATGCACGGAGGATGGAGGCGGGGCTTGGTGCCGACTCCCAAACTTGGGTATATATATATCAAAGTAAATAGTCAAAAATCATTTTGGGTCTATGACAATGACATCAATAACAAAAATATTATTATCAAATGATTATGTGGTTGTTGTAATCATTTATAATCATTTTAAAATGGCATGGGACAGAAACTTTTATGCCTTTTTTATTCTTTTTTCAGGCTGAAGTGTTGAAAGTGGAGCAAGACAAGCGTAGGGAAGAAATGGAAAGAGAAATGGAAGAGCAAAAGAAGGAAGAAAACAAAAAGAAAGAAGAAGAATTGGTTAAAGAGGTAGATATGTTGATGTGAATTATTTCCTTTTTATATATATATATATATATATATATATGTTTATGAGACAAAACTACTATCCAATTATGGAGAAGATAATCTTTTTTCAAAATTGTAAGGTTTTGTGATTTTGATTTAGACTAAGTCTTGAGCGATATGCTTTTCCCAGATTGCCTTAAGAAAATACAATAGAGTATGTTTTTAGAAGAAAAATGCTTGAGGAATTGACCAGAAATAGAGGGCATTTGTGGTAAATTATCTGCCCTGAGACAGCATCACAAATTGAATTCTCCAAAAGAAAAAAAAATTTCCAGTTTAAACTGAAAATAAAATGATGGAAGCAGCAAACACTAGTTTCCCTGCTCGCGTATCTGCGATACTGGTATAGCTGTTCAACCAGGAATGTGAAAATTGCTGCTGATGTGCGACCTTGGTAGGGTGCTATGAATTTGAAAAATTGCACATGCACAACGTTGCTAGTCAGTGGCTTAATTTGATAATTTGTCTATTAGCACTAACTAGAAATGGCTACAAGTTTTTTGCCAAATGATTCATATATTATGTATACATATGTGATAACCTTGTTTCACAAAGGAGCATGCTTTCACTCCTTCCTTCCAACCATCTTGTTTTGGTTTTTTAAAAAGAAAAGCATGGACTATTTATGATAGTGGCACTCGATGCAACAAACCATAGATCCATCCTTATCCCTTACTAGGAGATAATTTTTTTATTTTTTTTATTATTATTTTCCATTTCAGGCCATCAGCCAGTCAATTGCAGACTCAGTCCCACCAGAACCACCAGCAGACACCTCAGGTCGCATCGCCTCTCTCCGCTTCAGACCTCCGAGGGGAGAAATTTTCACACGCAGGTTTGACGCTGACAATACAGTTAGAGACTTGCTGAATTTCCTCACTTCCAAGGGCTTTCACACAGTGGACTACAAAGTCTTAACAACTTACCCACGACGAGATGTGAGTGCATATCCAAAGCTTGCTTTCCAATATGATTAAAACGTTAATATGTTTATAGGTTTTATTTCCGCTATAAAGGGATGTCTCCCTATTTCGCTTTTGATTGATTTAAGAGGTCTTCGGTCATCATTCATTTTCTAGAGACTTGAAAACTAATTTTTAACCTATTAGTCTAGCAGTCAATATTTTTAACAGAAAATGACCCCATGTAAACAATTCTTTTTTTTTTGCCATACTTTTCTAGCATGTCAGGACTGGCTTTTTGGTGATAGTAAACTACAGTAGTGTTACTGTCGGGCTGGGTTATTGTGAATTTTAAGAAAAGGCATTATTTTTTCTATATGCCTTGTTTGAATGAGAAGCCATGTGAATTGTTACCACATAATGCAAGAGTTTCTTTTTAGTCTGAAATTCAGGTAGTTTAATAACAATAATGATAATAATAATAATACATAGCATTTATATAGCGCATAATCATGACCAGGCTATGCTCTATGCGCTTCACAATTGATTACGTAAAAGGCAATCACAAAAAAGTTTTAGTGAAAATAAAATGTTTCAATCTCGCTTTAAACAAATTTATATAAGGTGCCTCTCTTATATATGTGGTCCAACGTTTGAAAAAGAATGTTCACCGTAAAATTTATACTTTAGAAATATATAACCCTTGTCTTGTTTTATCCTCACCAGATTACCACACTTGACGCTGCTCTAAGTCTAGAGTCATCCAAGTTGTATCCACAAGAAACTGTCATCTTAGAAGAACGATAAAAAAACAATTGAAAGAACTTTTCTTGTTTCTTTGTGGTTATGATTGACATAAGGAAATGTTCGGAGACTAATTTCAAAAATTTTCGCAAGGATTTGTGTTGTTACCTTTATTATATTCAATCAATTAAATTATTTAAGTTATAAGCTTTTTAACCCCTTGAATAGCTTTTCAATTTATATTTTTGGGTCATTGATGATATGCACTCAAAGCTTAGACTCCTTAACTTGTAGTATTAGTCAATGTTTTTAAAGTCTAGACTCAGTCCAAACACCACCAGGTGTTTGTTGGCAGATATTTTTATTTTTTTCTTCTCTTTGTTTTCCTTTTCTTTTATTTCAAGATTTTAGCATTGAGAAATATTTTGTGGCAAGTAAGAAAGGCACAATGTTAAGGTAGGAAAGAAGCATTTCAGGGCCCTCTAATTACTTCAAATATAAAAGTAAAAGGAGCATTTTACATTTGACAGCAGATGTGCCACACAAGATTTTTTTCTTTTTATCAGGACTGTGAATGACTTTAGTTTTGTTTTTCGGTTGTTGTTTTTTTCTCGTTTTGTTTTAAGATCTTGTGTTAGAATTGAAATGCACCCAAGTTGTCTTATCAAGATATGTATTTGAACAAAATATTTTGTGTATGGATTTGACAGAGATTGCAATTCTACAGCTGTAGCAGCGTTGTACAAAAAATTTCACAATTGATAAAAGCACACTTTGTTAGTGCATGCTCCTCATAAGAGACATCAATTTTAACATCATTGTGTTTGTTTGGTATGATGTCAATTACTTTGTTTAATTATTACTCAGCAGTGATCAGCCAGGAGTTAAGCACAAGACACTGTCATGCAGACTTGGATTACCGCAATTAGATAATTCAAGTTTGCAATCATGTGGCTTAGCAAACATCTTTAGTAAGCTGGAAACTATCCAAAGATCAGGAACATAAGAAAAGCAGGTGGTGAGCCCATTGTGATGTTTGAATGACAACATGAGCAACACGCTATTTTGTATTCCCTACAATGGTAAATCCTGATCAAACAAACTTTGCTTTTGCCTCAGTTGTTATCTGTTACCGTTACAGATAATCATTGAAATTTTCCCACCATAGGTGTTGTCCACTTTGTAGTTTATTATATATATATATATATAAATCAATTCGTTTTAAAGGATGAGAGTGTGCATTGTGGGTAAATGAAAATGAAGAATCTCAGGGTAATTAAAAAATAAAAAGGAAAAAAAAACCTATCTCAGAGACAGTAGTGCTGAATTTATTTTTGGTCATTTCTAAGTGTTCGCCAGTGAAGTTTATTCAAAGTTGGCAAAAAGGGTGATTTGTGAACCCAATGCTTATGTTTCACATGGATCCCAAATTTCACTTCACTTTAATAAAATGTGGCTGTTCTATTTGAGAAAGTAAATCAGCATTTTTGCTTGTAACAGGCAGTACATAATGTGTTATGAATAGTTACATTGATTTGCAAGTTCTGGACTATTTCCACTTGCGCTTCTTTTTTTTTCTTTTTTTCTTTTTTTCATAATTAAAACACACAGCTATCTCATCTGTATGCACCGAAAATATGTTGTCTTGGTGCTGATATTATAATTTGTCATCTAAATCTCATTGAATGTCTTCACCTGGATGAAAGAATCTGTATTCCAATCCTTTTGGATATCAACTGAATAAATGGGGTGGGTGTCTCCTATGAATGGCAAATATAATATGTTTAAATGAAGGATGAAGTTGGGGTGGGTTTTTTTATAGTGTTCAAGGTGTTGACTCCCAATGCCCAACTGAAAAGTAATGGGTTTTGAGTCCATGCACTGTCCTTCCCTCTGGTGTTTCTATTATAGAAGAATCTTCAAACCTTTCAAATCTAATCATGGTGGATCAGAGAATCTTGTCATCAATATCAGAGTTAATAGTGGGGAAATCTGTTAATTTATTGTATTGTCAACAGGGCATATTTCTACCTCTACCTACGAAAAGTAGCGAATTTCAGTGAAAATTATATTTTGTTAGGCTGTGGAGGATTTCACACAGAAATTCCCTGTTTTGGCTGTTTTTTCAATATCAGCACTGCTACAGGAACGATTCAAGTACACTTTACAGGATTTTACATCTGGAGACAAATAATGTCACATGGTTTCATTATGAAATCTTTTGTGGAAAAATCTCAATCAGATTATTGTATTTTGATTGAACGAGTAATATGCACTGTTATTTAGGAAAAAGTCAAGGTATGTCATCAGGAAACTGGTAACGTGAACTTTGCTTGTGTCATAGCCTCACTGTGTCATCTTTTCACCGTTGGGTTGTTTAAGTCTCAGTGGCCAAATGACTAAAACTAAAACACTTTTCACTTTTTTGACTCGGGCCTGAATGAGTTGTGCCAAAAAGGCAGCTCATATTTGTAGTCTCCATAGAGAGATGAGAGGGATAAGTCATCTTGCCATGGCCTTAGGAGGGTTAGATTAAGCATTACAAAGCGCGTAAAGCATGGTGACGATCGTAAACAAGGGCATTTTATTTACATTATTTATATTTTATCTTTCTTTTTTTTTATACACTTCTTGAAAATATGTAATGTAAACCAATCCAAAAACTAACTAAAAATGTATTTGATATTAATGGCATTTAGATTAACCCCAGTAACTTTGTATGTCAATGTTAAGAAATGACTGAAATCAATGAAGAAGAGTATCTTTATTACAACCTCTTCCAGAAAACATTAAGTATTAATTACAACAATGTTTCAACACTGGATGATTGAATTTAGAGTTTTAAAAATATTTTATTTTTTTTGTGACATAAAATGCATATTTTTAACATTACAACAAAAGTTGAGATTATAAATGTGCAAAAAGATTGTGTGAATTTAATTATTTTAGGTTTTTTGTTTTTTTTTGGTTATTCCAGTGTTACATACATTATATTATGTGACTAGTTATGTTTGCATCAGATTTCATTCATCATTGTGAGTCTTAGAAATGTGTGTGATCCATTTTTGTGAAATAAAAGTTATGAAATATTTGAATTCACTTCCCCATTTCTGTTGTTGGACGTGTTGTGTACTGTAAGGATAAAGCACCATTTTATAACTACTGTACAGCAGAATATGTCGTCATGTACATAAATTATTATATCTTAGCAGACCATTAGCATTGTTTATTTTACTACCGGGCAAAAGATTTTTTTAAATATACATCAATCTGAATGTTTTAAATTATGTCGTGTATGCATGATTTGCTCTGTAACTTATGATTTGCGAATTCCTTCACTTCACCACATGAAAAGTAAACTCAGCTTCATGGGTTACATATAAGCTGATGAATTATTGGGATGGACAATAATTATTTAATCGGGTTTAAATAAAACCAAATGCAAAAAGGTAATATTTGAAGCGAGAATCATAAAGGGGTTAAGGTCGGGGCAATAAACCATCAACTGTGTCGGTGCTCTCAAAGTGAAAGGTTTGAATTTCTCTATCTGAATTTAAAACATCTAAGTAGTCTTAATATTTCATTTTCCTTTTTTATGTTGAACAAACACACAACACACAACTGTTCTATAGACATTGGAAAGGCTACAGTCAGTCAGACAGGATTTAGATGAAACTCACCGGTCCTCAGTACATGTTTGATTGAGAATCATTCTATTCCTCTTTTGAGCAAGTCCAACTTTAGCGCATTTATTTGACTTTCCGTGTATGGTCACGCACTTTTTGAGGCAATTAATATAATCCAAATTTTTAATTTTGCCAGAGCGGCGGCAGCCACCATGTTATGGGTTAGGTTTTTTAATAGTGTGACGTAGACACGAGGCCTGCCTTTCAATCCACTGAAAATGTTGAGGCCCTTCTGCTTGAGTCACACCAATACATTCATTCGTCATCTGAACACATTTTCAAAAGAAAAATGTGACTCGAATTTGACGTCTAACCGTCCATATTACTAATAGAACACATTTACATTGCATCATTGTATCACCAGTATCATAAATATCTTGTATCTGTGCTCATATGCATATTATTCATGTAGTGGAAAGCAGCCCTGAAGTAACATGAAATCTATCACCATAATATTCGCAAAGCAATTATTTGTTTTGCAACATCTTTTAAATGATGCATTTTAGATTTTTATGACCAATAAAAGCGATGACATCTCACCAATTTGATAATTATGACATACTGTATTCATTCTAATTGACACACTCGTGAAAGTTGAAAATATTTCTTTTTTTTTTCTTTTTCATATTTAGTTACTATATGGCCACAAATGCCTCATTATATGTTTTGTCTCAGCTTGCAGCAAATTAGTACAATTGGAACGAATACAGTGTTTATTATTTAACCCTAAATTGAATTTGATAATTATGATATACTGTATTCATTTTAATTGATGCACTGGGCTCGTGAAAATGTAGACTGGGCACATCAATTCGGGACTTATTATCAGTAATTTACCAATTAGCACTTCTCATGAATCAGAACTTTAAAAGTGTGCACCATGTCAATGTGATTGGATGTCTAGTCTATCTTTTTGTTGTCATCTGGTTATGATTAAACTATTCATTCAAAATTTAACTGGGGTTTTTTTTTTCATATTTAGTTATTATTATATGGCCGCAAATGCCTCAAAGCTGTTTGTTTTGTCTCAGAATGCAACTAATTAGTAGGGTGCATGTTTTCTTCAGCAAGTGCAACAATTGGAATGAATACAGTGTTTATTTCATGGATTTTAAGGTCTCACTTATCTACGTTAGGAAAAAATATTTTAAAATAGTAAATGGACACAGGTCAGGAAAGAATATACAATTTTATTTTTTTTTCTTTGAAGCTTTCTCTAAGTAAATAATACATGAGGTAAAATATCACATTCTAGAAACTGGCTATCACATAAGAGTACATAGTCATTGATTCCATCTACTCCAACCAAGTTTTCATCTATGCAGCAATGCCTCCTTCCAGGTCTATTAGTTTCAAGGCTTCATCCATGCTCATTCGGGGCTTTCGGTTTTTGCGGATAAACTGGAAAAAGGAAAAGAAGAAAGAAAAAAAAAGAAGTCTCGGTGAAAAATCTTTACAATCATATCTTAGCTCAGCTTTAGCGAGACAAAATGTATTTTTATGCCTGTGTGTTTCACAAATGTCATACCTTAATTTACTCCATAGGAAAATATAGGAAAAGTTTCTTAAAAAGAAACCTTAAATTGTGGGAAAATATCAACAAAAACATTTTTTTAAATAATAAAAAGTAGCAGCAATAACATTAACAAGATACTTTCACATTTTTGCTTTTCCAATATATTTTTTTTTTTCATACAGATTGCAATTCAAAAGATAATAAGAGGAATAAAGCAATTGCCTTGCTTCAAATGTACTCTCTTAACAGAAAGCAGTCTTAAATTAGATCTGGTATCTCATAAGCAAATAACCCTCTATTGCTTAACAAAGCAATAAGTATAAGTGATGAATGGCAGTCATTTTTTTTTTCTGTGTGATTTGATTCCAGCCTCAGTGTAGTTTGTTCATTAGGATTAGTAGATGCCAGACACTCCAAACTGTATGACTCCAACCTTAACCCTTTGATCCTAAAACACTGGTTTAAAGAGACACCGGTCAAGTGGTTTGTTTGTTATCTGTTCACAATAGTACTGTGATTAAACGGTGTAGGGACCAGCTCTGCGTCTGGCAAAGGGCAGTGTACAAGTACAAGACAGAAGGCATTGATATGCAAGACCCAGATAAAATGTATCCAGATACATGCAAGTTGATGACCAGCCAGTACTCCTGGCCCTACGCAGAGCTGGAAAATCTGTGAACAAAATTTTAAGGCAAGCAGGGGATCAGCCCACCGTGCTACTGTCAAGCGGTGCCGGGATATATTTCACTAAAGCAGGTTTCTGTTTAAATTTTGGAGATCAATCGTTGAAGAGGGTGAAAGTAAAGTGATTTGATAGTTGCTCCAAAATGACAAAGCCCTTTTTTATTTTTCATTTATATCATAGTTTTTCATTGATAATTATTTGTGATGAAGTCCTGTTCTCAAACCTTCCACAAGTAAAAGGCCATAGTCTAGTTTGTTTACAACTGACAATGGACTCAAAAGAATTTGAATTATCAGACGAAGATAAGGTGGAATATAGTCATTCTTATCAGACTAGATAGATAGTGAAAGTGTTAATGACAATGAATAACATTACAAGAACAAGAACCAAGTTTTTGATCGAACTCAGGAAGCCAGGTGATGGGTATTTTTAGCCTCAGAAGGTCAGGGTTCAAAGGGTTAATGTATTGATTCATTGGACTCAGACTTAGACCCCAGACACTGAGACTCGGTCACCTGTTTCTTCCCACAACCTAAATGGAAATCCCCATCTCACCTCTTGAGTGTCTTCTAGTGTTGTGTATTGGTGGTCTTCATTCAGACCATCCAAACAAGACTTGTAGATGCGGCCTTGAATATCCATGAAGCTGGTTATAAGCTGCAGCTGGGACCTCATCATGTCTTGCAGGGCCAACATATTGGGACTATAGGCGGTCATAGCTAGAGAGAAAAAAAAATAGGTGCTACATTTTTACTTAATCCTGATTTATATTCTTAAGAATGACATCAACATCTTTGACATTAGATATCATACATGTATTTGAACATCTGCTATGTGTATAATATCGTGCTATATTTGTTTATGCTGAAGACATAGAAGTCACATATATATATATAAAGATTGCGTTTATTCTGCCTTTATATATATAAATAAACGGTCATTATATAATATAAAGCATAGATGAGAATTGTCTGCTATTTAGCCGATTTCCGCTGAAAATATTTTTTGGTTTGAAGAAAAGAAAATTGGAAAAATGTCTAGGAAACTGTCAACACCTCAGAGTGGTTGCTGTGCACTCTGTAGAAAAGAAGTAGTGTAAAAGAGCAACCCTGGGTCCGTAGCCTTCCCCATTTAGACACACTCACGCTCTCGTCGGCACAGAAGGCACATAATAATATACACGCAATCAGGGGCATTTTGAAGGTCTAAAGAGCATCATGTATTGATAATACTACAATAGTTGTCACGAATAGAGTATTGCTGTGTCGTTGGCCTGGCATTGACCTTCAGCATCTGTTAGGGCACATCCCTCATGCACAGCTGTCGCAACAGCATTATTAGCATACACAAAATATGGTTGTTTTCAATTCAAGTTGCAACATTATTTTCTTTTGTCTATTTTGGTTAGTAACACATGTAACCCACAAAACAGAATTATGTACAGATGATACTACACTCGTTGGCCAGTCAATGGCCTTGATATCTGTCAGCGCTATCGTATTGTTGTATGCTAGTGCTGTTGGCTTTCTGACAGGAGGGAATTGTCTGCATTGATATTTGAATACGAAATGCATGATTGCCTAATGTTATTGTCATAGTGGCATGAGAATGGGCCGAGTTGGTGGCCACAGGCTATATCCTCCACCTTCTACTACTGTATGTATTTATGAAATTGTACGCGAAGCTCGGTTATATAAAGTGTGTGACCAATGCACCCGGTAGATTCGATCTGATTGGGGGACAAACGAAATGGAACAATTAATCAGCTATTCCTACATATCAAATTGAGATAATTTCCAAACTGAAAGAGGCAAAACACGCTGGAATAGTTTAGCTGTCGAAGGCAACTGCAATAGTTGTCATCAGGTCTAAGGACGCCAAATAACATATTATCGATATATAGCGACGGCAATAGCGTGAATATTTATGAGTTGGTCATTATCGACTTATTTATATGCTCATTGATAAGTTATTACTATAATTTGTAAGTTTAGACCATAATTTTTTTCGATTGCGTTAGCGGCGTGGTAAATTTTCCTCCTAAATCATTTTTTCCTATTCTCATCTATGATAAAGTTCTTAATTTTCCAATAAGGCTATTTTGTGTGACTTCTATGTCTCAT
>JARFNW010127571.1:0-11874 GCA_031763155.1 Dirona albolineata | reverse complement strand
TTGGTCTTACGTATGGAGTGTGGAGCGTTGCCTGCACATTTATTGTAATTGAAGTAAGTTTTGCAGCGATCGCAGAGGTGAGGCATCTGAACATGTGGAGCGTCGCATGCACATTCATTGTATTATTGTAGTAAATGCAGCGCGTAGCGATCCAACTGAGTTAAGACACGTGAGCGATTTCATCACTGAAGTGTTATCGTCACTGCTGACGACACAAAAGGGGTGGGGGGGGGGGGGGGAGGTAATTTCTGTTATGTTTCTAATAACTTTAACATTGTCCTAAGTTGATTAAATTCTGTGTTAATCGCATTTTGGATGCAAAACAAATGTTGTGTTCTTGGGATACTTATCACTTCATATTTATTTCGAAATATTTCTATTAATTGTCAGGAATTCTGTTTTAAACTTATCATACTTTACATCTTCAAGTTAAATTAGATGCTTTAGTTTATTGTTGATTTGTTATAAAAATGTACGTTAGACAATTAAAATTTGTGGATTGTGACTCGCCAGTTGATTTAATTGACACTATATCCAGGAACATATTTAGATGGGACTGGTTGTGTAAAGGACGGTAATGGTGAGTTTTGACTATTTGAGAAAACTAGAGGGAGACGGTGTTGGAGTTGCGTGGTGCTGTTATTATTATGGTACGAATTGTAAGTCTATTTTTGGACTTGCTCATGTTTTCAGATATTTTTTTTCGTTTGCCATTTACACCCCTGCAAATATAATGGAACAAAATGGTGTAAACTATTCCGCAGCTATGTTTTTCATGAGAGCACTCTTGATTGTCTTGAAATTTTTGTTTAATAATGGAATGGTAAGTCAAGACATTTTTGGAGAGACAGAATAACCTCTTTGATTTTGATTCTTCACAATTTTTTACACTTGTTGGTGTAATTCAATCATCAATCTTTTAAGAATCTATCTGTCTGTTCTTAACAATTTATTGGAATCGCTGCCAAAACCCAAGTCAGCCATTGATGGCAGGACTAATTCAATAATGCAGGGTATGTTCTATTATTATAGTGTTGCCGTCTAGCTCAGGGTCATCGGCTTGAAAATTAAAGAATGATTAAAACTTGAAATCTGTTGCCTTGCACCCCTTGTTGCACTGCAATGGCACAGCTGTCAAACGTTTTGACTAAAACATATTTTTTACAATTTTTTGGGTGTGAGTCCAGGAGTCAGATTTCACCATTAACAAAAGAGATTTTCGTGGTCACAAATTTTAGTTGCTAAAACCGTTTTCATCTGGCTGGACAATGACATTTTAAAAAAGCAAAATCCATTTTATTATCGAATTTTGGTTCTTTTGTGATATCCTTCCTGTGCGTCAAACTCTTGCAGAGATCAAGCAACTGACATATAGTACAGTCCTTTCGAGCCATGAGGCCCATAGAGCCGTTGCTTATCCCGGTTCCAGTGGCGTGAAGCGGACAGTGTCAATACGTCACCCTTCTAGATAGGACGCTTGTCTATCGCAGATTACTTCCCCAGCTGCAAGCTGGTACCCATTTGTACACCTGGGTGGAGTGAGGCAATTGGAGTAAAGTTTCTTGCCCAAGAAAAACAAGGAAGTGGCAGTGATAGGATTTGAACCCACGACCTTCGCCATGAGAGTCCGCTGTCCTAACCATTAGGCCACCTCGCCTCCTACTGACATATCTATTATTAGAGTGGCCATTTTTTGGTTACTCAAATATATATGTCACACTCTCTACATAATTGCATGTTCCTAATTTAGATTTATAAATTGTGGTTGTTTTATGCATTGTGGCGCTGGTCTAGCATTAATTGCTAAGCGATGTTACAATTGTTGGAACACTGGCATACAGCAAAATTGATTAAAAACCTAAGACGGAATCAACCTGTTCATTCCGGGCTTCATGATTGTAAGTAGTGCCGTCTCTGTCCAAAATTTATTGTATTGTGTGTTGAGCGTTCCGTTGCTTACCCGGGGCAAATGTGGTACTATAAAGCGCTCAAAGCACGGTGAAGATCGTGGATAAATTCTATAAACGCTATTCATTCAAACCCTTTTTTTTTTTACTATCTTGTTGTATCCCACAGTTGAATTTCCTTACCCTGATGGAGATCAACACAGTGAGGACGTTCCTGACCCAGGGCTTGGATCAGCTGCGACAATTGAGGTCATCAAGTATAGACAGCTCACAGTCCCAGTCCCAGCATTTATTGTAGAAGTGTTTATTGGTAAATCTAATGTGATCCACGTTTCCCTGTATTAAATCATGAATATGTTGCAACATGCATTTGTCAAACGAGCCAGGGTGAAAGACATTGTTGAACAAATCTGTGATTTGATTTGCTGGCAGTCAGATACATGAGAAAGATTTTACTTTTTGTTTGGGCAAAGGGATATTCCTCAACTAGTGTTAGTCAGACATGTTTTTGCTCTGTGTAACATTTTCCCACCATTAATGGGACCAGCAGATAGGTTTGTGACTAACGCCTGTTTTCTAGTGAATGGTGGGTAGTCACTGATGCATTTTATTGTGTTTTCAATGTCTTTGTTGTTAATTATTTTTTCTTGAACTAGGATGTGGTGATATGTCTTTGCATGTACACAGCATGGCGCAATGTACGGCATATGTTATATATATATTATACAGTGGAGTCCACTTAAGATAAACTCTCTTAAGATAAAATCTCGCTTAAGATAAACCATTCGTCCGGTCCTGTTTTTTTTCTTATTTACGTCAACTAAACAAAGTCTGGTTTATATAAACACGGATCGCACTCAGTCCGTTTAAAATAAACTTTTTTTTCTGTCACCATGACTTCTCCCTTCCCACTTTTGCGGAACACGGCCGTGGGCTTTCTCAGGTCGACTTGTGAAGTTAAAAAACAAACAAACAAAAAATAATCCCCCCCCCCCAAAAAAAAATAACCACCCAAAAAACAACAACAAAAACAAAAAAACCAAAACAAAAAAACCACCCAAAACGAAAAACAAAGAACAAAAGAACACAAACAAAACCCCAAGACATAACAAAATATGGCTAAGGGCCTATTCCAATTTGGTTCTATATCATTTCAGATTCAAGAACTTGTTTAATGTCATTGGGTTTTTATTGCCTTGAATTATTTTACAATGTTATACAGACATGTTAAAACACAATTGAAATATCTCAAGTACGTATGTAATAAGTGTTCAACAAAATATTGATTAATAATTCTTTTTAAACAATTCAATATTTCAGACAGAGACATACAGAGGTATAAAATTCTTCTTGTTTTCCATCTGACAAATTTAGATCCCTTTGTTCCAAGATTTGGTTCTTACATATTCAATCACTTCCTTGCGAATATTTCAACAGAATATTTTATTTCACATCCTGTATTGATCACTCGCTATCACAATTTTTATCGTATCTATCCCCATTTCAAATCAACCCAAATTTATTACAATTTTGTTGCCATATACTGTTTGATTTCACGTTTATCATTAACACATTGTTAACCGTGATTTACAGCCATGGGTCATGTAGATCTAAAGACTGAGATTGTCTTTGCAGCTCAGCAACCAAATCACTTTGACCTTTGGTCTTTTCTAAAAAAAAATGTGGAGTACGAATTCTAGAAAATTCCACTGTTCATCAAGGATTAAATGCGGCAAGAAGCAGATCACTAGCAACTCTTTCAGATTAATCAACTTCTTTAATAACTTAGACTGTGATAGTGGGTTTCCCCAACTTTCGCAATTTACATTTGTGATTCATGGCATACCGCGCACGACTTTTCACAAAGGTATTTGTTTTCAACTACAGAATCGTTCACAATGTTCAAGGATCAGATTTATTGTATTCTAGCTAAACAAGATTTTTGTTGCCACTTTCTGTGATTCAGTAAAAAATATAGTTGTGATTTATTTTGATTTTGGTTTGTAATGATTGTATAACGTAATCCACACTTTTCAGGAAGTTGTTACTATAGATATAGACTGTGGGCTGACCCTGAAATTGCAGATTTCATTGGGGAAACCAGCCAAATTTTTATTGGAGTTAACCAATGAATATTTGCTTTTTTGTTTTTGTTTGTCTTCTTAAAGATATAAATACAATTTCCAATTAACAAAATGCTTCTCAAAATTAACTTAAAATGATTTTTCACATATTTAAGATTTATGCACCATATGAAATATCTTTTGGGTTGAAATTTCATATTTTATTTTACAACATTTTCTTTTCCTTTTTTTATGTCTATGTTTGTGGTGTAGATATGATAAGAGAATAATTACTGATAACTTGGGTAATCTAAGGAACTAACTGAGAGATGTATATATATATTTTTTTTACTCCAAGTGTACATAGTACATAATACTATATTTTCATCATCACAGTTCTTCTTCAGTTTAACCATGCTCACTGTGCACAAACAGTTCTAAAATTCATTCTTTTGATTCTTCCTTCACATTATTCAAAAGACCCATACCTCTTTTGAACTCCAGACACAAAATATCATTATTATTGGCGTCACATTATTTATTGCATCTGTTTCAACCTGATTCATTGCAAACCAATTTTTGACCACTTGTAAAGAATTACTTTTAGTTTAATGCTATTTTCAAAATTCACACTTACGTTCTTTCTCTACCTGCTTGCTTTTTACTCACATTCATACGTACCTCATTTTATTGTTATATGTTATATCATTACAATGCACTTAAATCCTTAACCCTTTACTGTCCTAACCAATTAACACTTTGCATTTTACTTGTCCATCACAGCTCAGAATTAATGACGTATTTACAAATGTATCATAAAATGTTGGCTTTTTTCAATGATGCAGACTGCACTGTGACTGGCCAAGTAGATTGACTACTACTATTGCTTAATTATTTTTTTAACTGAACTAATCCAATGAAATGCTTTGATAACAACTTAACTAACTGTCAATTTTTCCCCTTCACACCTCTGTCCTTTGCACACCACCCTTTTTCCCTTTTATATGAAACTGAAACTAAAAACAAAAAAAGAAATGTCCTCCCCCGGAAAATTTTTCATAACTGAATGCGTGTAAGATCGATCAACTGCATAGCCCTGCAAAATGTGGGTTGGCTCTTTATTTATGCGACTGTTATCGTTTCCTTTTGAGTGATAATAACATTATTTTGTACTTTATTTCAACCCTGTTTCTTTTTTTCTTTCCCCTCCCTCCCCTTCTATCCATTGCTCTGCAGGCGTTCATGTCCATGTTTCAGATCCTAACCCAAAAGGGGTGGATTGAAGTTATGCACATTACCATGTACCAAACTGGGGAAAAAGTGGCTCCATTTGTGGCCATTTATTTCATTTTCTACCATTTGTTTGTCACCTTGGTGAGTAGCAGGCCGCCCATCCTCGGGGAGGACCTCTCCTCTCCTTGTAGGGAAGGAGGGTCCCTGCAGCCGTAGTGAAAAAAAAGGGTAAAGGTTCTTGAGTGCAGCGATCCAAACATGGGGGTCCTATCAGTTGGTTTGCCTAGTTGGTTTTGGTAGCAACGTCAGATTATATTAATCGTTTATGATGAAATAGTCATCGACACACAATGTAATATCAACTCATATTATTAGGCAATGTGAAAGTGACGAAGCACAAAACAGTATAATTTATTAATCTACATTTGAACAATGATCAAGTTTAAACTTGACGGTACAGAAAAAAAAATGTAACAAAATAATTTATATTATATCTGAGGGGAGGAAATTTTTTCGTTTTAAAGGAAGTAAGACCTACTGATTTCATCGTAAATGCACAGGCTTATCCTTGTATATGCAATGGAATCAGACCTCCCCTCGAGTGGAAAATATTTTCAGTATTAGATGTGTGTAAAATACTGTTGATGGATGCAGTAGTATAGTAGTAATAGTAGCAGTATTAGAATCAGTCTTAATAGTAGTAGTAGTTGTAGTAGTAGTAGTAGTAGTAGAAGTAGTAGAAGTAGTAGAAGTAGTAGTAGTATTAGTAGTAGTAGTGATAGTAATAATAAAAGTAATAGTAATAGTAGTAGCAGCAGCAGTAGCACTAGTTGTAGTAGTAGTAGTAGTAGTAGTAGTAGTAGCAGTAGCAGTAGCAGTAGCAGTATGCTGTAAGTTTTGGAACTTAAAAAATACTAAAAATATTACAGCAGGCCTGTTTTGAAATCTTACAAGGGCAATGAATTATGCAATGAAATGTGTGACGTACATGTTTTGCACTAAAAGCTAATATATTATCACTTCACATCGAAATACTTCCAGCAAGATAGACTGTCCGATAAAATACATGATGTCTTGAATAAATACTCAAAAGACAGACATTAATGATTTGAAGGCATGAATCACATCTGTTATTGAACAAATTGATGTGGTTACGTTGTAGCATTTTGACTCAAGAATGTTATTTCCTTCCAACGATCAACAAACTAAAATTATATTTTAAAATGAAAAGGTCACCCTTGTTTTGATATATTCTTACGTCTAATTACATTTAATTTAAAGCAATGTTATTAAAAACAGTAAACTGACTCATGCAAGCATCACCTGAGCTGTGTAAAAATAGAACTTTTACATTTGGTAATTTAATAAGATAGGAGCTAGGACTTGTCTTTTAGACTTAAATGACAATTGCATATGGTATTTCAAAATTTTGAATAAATATATATAGTATTTTGAAACTCCACAAAAGTAGGTACTATTAATTGTATTAAGTAGAGTATTATAACGAAACAAAATATAATCACTTCAACTACGTAATTAGTAATGTTATAAAGAAAAACATGTTATGATTATAATAAATTTAGTAGTCATAAAAAGAGTATCATAAAGAAAAACATATGATAACTTTAACTAATTTAGTAATCTTAAATAGAGTATTACTGTATTAAGAGATATCTTAAGATATATTAAGAGATATCTTTAAATAATTTATTCATCTTATTTAAATAGAGAATTATGAAAAAAAGGTCAAATCAAGCATTCAAGTACAATATTGACACAGCCAAATGTCTCGCATTTGCAAAGGAAGTAGTGAGTGCGTCTTAAGGAATTAACCAACTGGGCAAGCCTGTAACGCAGGACAAGATTTGTCGTCCAGACCCAAAGACCATGTCATGCACTCGAACGATTTCCTTTACAGTTTGTCTCCCAGTGGTCATTTATTTATTTTTCATGTTTTTATTTCCATGCTTCCCTCCCAATAGACACATTCAAACATTTTTTTTTGGTCATTATTATTTTATTATTGTGGTTGTTGTTGTTGTTCATTGGAGTAGAGGAAATGGTAGTTTGATTTTTAGCCATTTATTTGATTAATAGTGTAGATTGCGTAGGTATTATTCAAAGTAGATTTTAGGGGAGGTTTTGCTTAAAAAAAAAAAGTAGTATAATAAAGATGAAAAAATGTTTCGGCGGTTTTCTGTTTTTGTAATTCTGCACTGTAGGTAAAAGATGATAGTCTTATATTAGACTTTCTATACTATTTGTCATCATAGAGGATTTGGAGCAATAATTTTGATTACAAAAACAAAGTTTTTTTTGGCGGTTTACTGATGTTTGGACCGATATGCTTCTGCCTATAATTTTAAGGTTGTTTATCAATGTGCCAAGTCTTGAAGTATAGTTGCTGGTTTTTGGATTTGTTTCAGACGAGGAAAAGTCTTGGATACCAATGAGAAATGAAAAGAAAAATGAAAATTTGTAATGGAGTAAATAAGCAAAGGAACAGACTGATGGATTTGTGAATAAAGCAATAAAACCAGAAAGAAAAAGATATGTTACTCGATGAGGTCCTGACTAAAACAAAAGTTTGTTTTTGATGCTTCTGCCGTAGGCTGTGCAAAACATGACCTTGAAAACATTACATCGGGTCATTTTGTTTTTAGTGTGCAAACTTTTTAGAATGTAATATTATATTTCCCGAAATAAATGTTATTGTCAACTTTAAAAGTTAAAAGGGGCCATAAACAAAACAAAAAAGAACAAAATCAATTTAAGTTTTTTTTTATTTGAGCCGTTTCGTTGAGCATGACATTTTTTAGGAGATTTTTTTTGCTCGGGTTACTTTTTTTGTTTATTTTGTTGGGTCTTTGTTTTGTTTTGTTTCGTTTTGTTTGATTTCATTTTGTTTTTCCCAAAGAGCTATAAATGTCATGTACCAAAAAGAAAAAAAAATGCAATCAATTCATCATTTGCTGCTTGCTTGTCCTTTGTTGAAGTGTTTCCATTTGTATTTTACTTTGAATAAAGTCAAACTACCCAGCCAAAATAATGTCTAAAAGAAAATTTAGATGTACGAGACAATACCACTGTAACTTCAATCTGCCCGCTTTGACTTGCAAACGCAATAGAGTAGCCCACAATGATGAGCCAGATAATGTAACTAATATTATGTCTGAAACTAAAGAGTAACGTGGCCAACTCCATTTACTTACTGAACCCAATCCAGACAGACGTTTTGGCCCTTTTTAAAGCTTTGAGTTAAAGGCTCAAAAGATTCTGTATGAGTAAAGTCATCTTTGTAAAAAACAACGTATAGTTTATAGATAAATGCTAGCTTATCAATGTTACCTCATTCCTTTTTTAGAAAAGGGTATTAGAACAAAACGTAATGACTGCGAAAAGCCGTAAATGGCAGACAGATTGAATAAGCTTTTTGCATTTATCAATATTCCAGAATACAGTTGAATATAGCCCTGAAAACAAATCTATGGAACAGGAATTTAAAACAAGCAGGTGATCAGACCTCTTTGAAGAACCAATGGGTTTCAAACACTTGTAAGATCTCATAGTCTAGGTTCATCATACTCTGGTCTCATTAGATTTAATTTGGTGTTTATTCGCCACGGTTGTAAAATGTGACAAGCCTACTTCACTGAAGAGGCGAGGTGGCCTAGTGCGGACTCTCATGGCGAATGTTGTGGGTTCAAATCCTATCCCAGTCACTTCGTTGTTTTTCTTGGGCAAGAAGCTTTACTCCAATTGCCTCACTCGACCCAGGTGTAAAAATGGGTACCAGCTTGCAGCTGGGGAAGTAATTTACGATAGACCAGCGTCCTATCCAGACGTATTGTCACTCTGTCAGCCTTATGCTACAGAAACCGGGATAAGCACTGGCTCTATGAGCCTCAAGGCTCGGAAGGACTTAACTACTTCACTGAATGCATCAGAGTTAGAATAAGAATTATAATAGATATTATGTATTTTCAAAAATTTATGATATATATTTATATTTATTTATTCACTTTCGATATTTGATTGGGTTCAGTGAGTAATGGAGCAGAATATTGTTATTAACAAACTGAGATAATGTGATATTTTTTCTAGTAGGATAGTCTCTTTATGTTTATTTCCCCTTTTAGTCCTCTTATTGCTGTCCACTACAGTCTTGATTAACCTTTTCCCCTTAGCTTTAAAAAAGAAGAAAAGAACATCACCACATTGTTTAGTTCCGCTTTTGTGTAGTCATAATTTATCATTGCATGAGGAAATAATTTTTGCATGTAATTATTTCTAAAAGAATAATTTCTTTTTTTTTTTTAATAAATAAGTCTGTTTGAAAAATAATAATTTTGGGAATAGTTGTAATGTGTTTAATCATATTTGAAATTGGAAATAATAGTTTTGTATTCTTGAACAAAAGGAAGGCCTTTGAAGTGAATTTTTTAATTTCGACGTTTCCCTTTTTTCCTTAAGGTGGTGGTGGGTGGGTGAGGGTGGGGGGGGGGGGGGAGAGATTGGAAGATATTTGATAACACTCCTATCAATCACAGATCTTTCTCACAAGCTCCGTCTCAATATGATTGATTCAACCTATATTTATCATTCTTGGTAGTGTTTTTAAACTTTCTCTTTCTTTCTTTAACATTTGTTTTTAAAACTTAACTTAAAAAACAAAACAAAAACTAATTTAAAAAAAAAAGAACATTCATATATACCGCACTACCATGCTCAATGCGCATAAATGGAATGCAGGTTAAGCAATGCAGACCATAGACAAGTTTAGGAAAATGATTGTCAGCAATCAAGCCTTAGCACCGACTCACTCACTAGCCATAGCAATCAGTCACTCAACTTCACCTTTGACCTAATCCAAGAGCATGGTGATAAGGGTTGAGCCCCTTGTCTTCAATCTTTAGAGTTGTGTTTGGATTTATAACCCATCCCCTTCAACTCTGAAACAGTCACAGAAACCTCTACAAAGAAGAAAATAAGTGTGCTGTTATGTATAATGCTGTATAAAGTAAGAATTAAAAAAAGAAAGAAAAAAGAGAACAAATGATGAATCAATTGTGTACAAAATATGACAGTGACAGTCATAAATTTGAGTGGGAGCTTGTAATAATGATCTGTCTGTTTGGGGAAAATGAAGAAAACCAGAAATATGAGACTGATGATGAAATTTTGTTTGAAATATTCATTCTCAAGGGCTTTTCTTAATTTCCTTTTAACTATGCATGACCCGTAAAGCGTAGCGTATGTTTTATTTATTGGTCATGTGCGTCATGTAATAATGTTCTAATTAAATTCTACATTTTAGTAGAATGAAACTAAAACTGAAACTAATAAAAATAAAAGAAATTTTTATATAACTAAACTTGATTCAATTTGTCTGATTTACTGACTGAACCTTTCTATCCACTGAGTAATTGAGGTTCCAGTATATCTGTTAGTTACTTGCTCAAATTCAATTGCTCAATCTACTTTGATTAAAGATTTTTCAAAAGTATTTTTTTTACTTGGTTTTCATTGCGTTTAACCATCTAAGTTCCGCCCAGTTAGCTAATTTGTTTTACAATTCTTCATGATACTAGGGCGTCCTACCGCTGTCTATGTCTTAGATTTTTTATATTTACAATTTTTTAAAATTACATCCTCAATTGAATATGTAAAGCGCCACAATTCATTGTGTGGTTATGAAGAACTGATTTGTTTTGTTTAAAATAATTTTTTGGTTTGTATATCTTTGGTTCTAACATTCTTCCTTTCCTTTATTCATCCTGTGACGTAGATTGTCATATCCTTGTTTGTGGCTGTCATTCTGGATAATCTTGAGTTGGACGAAGACATCAAGAAACTTAAACAGGTAATATAGGAATGATGTTTGGACACTTGAACCCCGCCCCCAAAAACAAGGAAGGAAACATTTTGACATCGCAATAAATCTTTGTTTCGGACCCTCAGAGGGCTGAAATATTGTGGAAACTTTACAAAAATTGACTTCCTCCTTTCAATATTTACAATTGGCGTCGGTGACCGAGTCGTGAACCCAACTCGATGGTTGGAGTTGTCAAGCATCTTTTATCGTGGCTAGTCAAAGGAGGGGTGAACACCTGAGACCCAAAGCTGTCACGACAATATTTATACATAATGGAATGTATTGGCTCACCGACATTTGTGACCTTAGGTAAGACACTTTGCCCTGCTAACCTTGTCCTATCGGAGATCGACATTAAAATTGGATGTCCCCTTGGTTGTAAGGAATATCATCATTGTCCCAAAAATTGTATTCACACCTAACAAGCAGGGTGTGGCGAATTAAGTGTTGAGTGTTCCGTTGCTTACCCAAGGCAAATGTGCTGATTACTGTAAAGCTTTTGAAAGTATACATCGGTTACTTTTTTCAATCACTTTGATATTATTTTGACTTGTTTACATCAATATGCTTGTAAATTACAATCAAGATTCATGTTTCTGTTTTGAAATGAACATTTGAAGAGTGCTTTTCCAAAACTGGCTAAGTCATTATTTTCTATTTTTTAGAAATTGAGAAAAACTCCCCATTTATTACTATCACTGATAGTCTTTCAAGAAGACTAGTACATAGCTCTGATATTGCTTTAATACCAGAGTAGCATAACTCAAAAAAAGTAAAAAACCGACTTAGCGAGTTT